>MU701023.1:113444-166672 GCA_026770625.1 Nicotiana glauca | reverse complement strand
GTCCATTCTATTTGACTAGCAGTGAGGGACCGAAAGTATGTTGTCCAACCCGTGAATCCTTCCGGCAAATTGACCCCTTTAATCCTCGTGTAGAACTCTTCTATGGATGTTTTCTCTGGAGACCCATAGCTCAAAAACTGAGGGCGATGGCGTAGGTGCTCGGTCATCCACATTTGTAGCAGTAGATTGCATCCCTCGAATAAGTCTTTCTCGGCTTTACAGGTTGTAAGGGCGCGAAAAATATCGGCTAATATCATAGGTGCAAGAGTGCTTTTTTCTTGAGTCATTAGAGTACTGACGATCCCGGCTATTTTTATGTCAATGTTTCCATCTTTCCTTGGAAATGTCACCAGCCCCAGAAAAACCACCATGAAAGCGACACGCCTATGCTCTTCCCATTTTTGGCGATTTCCATTACTACATATCTTGCTTTCCGGGTTATTGAACCCCCCGATGTGGCCGTATCTATGGTATATGAAGTGTGGGTTACAAAAGCCATTTGCCAGATCTGCGTTGTGAACCGTCCTACGTATCTTCAGAGAGTCTAAAAATCTATGCACGGCTACAATTCTCGGGGCCACTAAATATTTGTCTTTTAAAGGAACCTCATCTTTCCCGATGTACCCAGCCATTTCTTCTAATGTTGGGGTAAGCTCGAAGCCTGAGAAATGGAACACATTGTGTGTCGGGTCCCAACACGTCACCAATGCTCTGATAATATCTCCCCGAGGCACAATTTCTAGCAAACCGATAAGCCCTTTCAAATATTTCTTGACTTCATCTTGCCCTTCGCCTCCTAAATCATTCCACCACAGACGTAACTCCAAAGGGATCTTATTCATGACTGAGAAAGGTTCATTTTGAGTCGTGCTCATCCTGCACATTTATTAAGGTGATTTAATCACTTATTATGACTTAAAAGAATAAGACTCTATTTTTCAATTTTAATTTCAAAATTAAAGCCTAGTTTTGCTGATACGACCTTTCAGCACTTCGGGGAGAAGATTTTAAGGCTGTGCTCGTAAACCGTTTTAAAATGACTCAAGGTGGTTATTCTTGTAAAAACAGCCTTCCGACGCCCTTTTGGGGACATTCGGCTATTTTGGCAAAACGAAATCACCTAATTTATTTATGACAAAAATAAAAATTGACATTTTTTTGGCTATTTTTGCAAAAAGGGTGGTTGGACCTGATAAGGGTTGCCTACGTATCTCACAACCGGTGAGAATCAAACCAGCGTAGTTCGGGCAAATTAATGAACTATTTTAAAACAAGACACTTTTCATTTTTTTTATTTTTTGGCATTTCAAAAGCAAATAACAAAACTACTTGCAAAAGAAATACTCTTTTTCATTTTTATTTTTCATGGCAAGACAAACTATTTTTATTTTCTATTTTTTTTTGAAAACAAGACAAATAACGATCCTTTTTTTTCAACAAACAAATAACAACTTATTTTTCCCAGCTAAAAGACTCTTTTTCTGCGAACAACTTCAAAAAATAAAGAATTTTTTTTTAAAATATATTTTTTCTTTACTTTTAGTAAAACAAAAAAAAAACATTTTCGTTTTTTCGAAATTTCAACAGAGTTTCGACAGCATTTGGGCATTGATTTTTCTAAAACTAAACAATTAATTCTTTACACTGCTATTTCTCTCTTTTCTCTTTTTCTCAATTTCAAAAATTTTCAATGTTCAAGAGTCGGTCAGCATGCGGGCCTGAGACAAATAAATGCAACACGTAAAATACATCATGGTGGTCTTTTCATTTCTGGTTACCTGTCCTAGACGGACCCAACCCCTGTGTTGAGTCCCCTAAGTCATATTCACGTAATGCAAATAAACGCCCTTATTCTAAGTTCAAAACCTGGTTATGTGTTCTAGACTGTGTACCCGAGCGGACAACTCGAGTCGAGAAGGGGGCTACGTACCGGGGACCCGCGGGATCGTCTGGCTTAGTAACTTGTCTGGCCTCTTTCTTATTTCAGGGTATTGACAATAACAGAATAGGGAGTCTCAACCAGTAAGCACATCCCCGGAGGTGAGAAGAGAAGGGTTTCGGCACAGTTTATATATACAGTTCAAATAATATCGAAGCGGTAAAACATTTAGCACAATAGGCATGAAACATGTAAGAAAATCAGATATAAACAAATACAACAATTATTCCGAGCTCGAATTCTTAAACCCTGAACCAAAGTTCTAGGTTTGTCTATCCGCAACATAGTCGCCAGAGCTGTCACACCTCCTTTTTCACTACTTCCACAAGGGCGTAAAGGAATTTTTTCACTTAAAGGACAATCGGAAAGGGATTTATTATTAAATTTTAGAGTCGCCACTTGGGAGATTAATGGTGTCCCAATTCACCGGTTGAATCCCGAACCAAGGAAGTTATGACTCTGTTAACAGTATGCGAACCAGAAATTCGAGTAAGGAATTCCGTTAACCCGGGAGAAGGTGTTAGGCATTCCCGGATTCCGTGGTTCTAGCACGGTCGCTCAACTGTTGTATTTGATTTTATCTGATTTCAAAACATGTTCTTACTTGTGCCTTTCATTATTAACCCGATTTTATTATATATTTTTAATAAGAATTGTAACGTCGTGAAAATGCGTCTCGAACCACGTCGCACCAGTGCACCTGGGGTTTTTGACACATTTCGACTTCGCTGAGATTTGGATTTGGGTCACATAAATGTGCACCCGTAATTAGGAAGGTAATTTTATTAAAATCGTACTTAGAGAGTCTACGCGTGTATTATTTGGGGAAGACCGTGAAATTCGCTAAACGGTCCGCCCAAATTTTAAGTATTTTATATAGCATTTATTGAGGGCCCCGCCTTTTGTATTTCGTTTGGCGAGGCTCATCTCAGTTCATTTAAACAACTGATCCTAAAAGCGGCTATGATTTTTCTAATTATTTTGACTTTAAAAAATGAAGAAAAGTCCTAATTAATCTGTATTGATCAGCCCAAACCTTATGAGAAAGGCTGCTTCAAAGAAAACATTATCTAGGGGAATATTAAAAGAGTCTAATGCATTGGGGCACTTTGGAAAGAGGCCCAAGTCCCGTCTTTGTAATTGGGGAAACTGGACTCATGTTTGAGTCTAGATAAAACCACAATATTCATACGAAATAAGTCACAGTGTATTTTATTTCAAATAATAACAAATGATATGCATTTAACTCTTATTTCACTTTAACAGCCTTGTTTAGATCTCATCAACAATATATCAACTTAATCATAAGATTTCGATTAACCTTACGTATAAGTGAAGTAAACCACACAAATTTTGAAATCAAACGGCTGTTCTACTAATACTCAGATGATCCCCTCTGATTTTAAAACTAGTTTATTTAAAATGAAAAGCCAAAGACCTGAACTAATTTTTGTATTACTAAAGAAAATACATCATACTGGCCATACTATACTGCTAACACGGATTCAACCAAATTAAACTGATTAACTACAGAATTCTCATAATTATAAGGGTAAATCGAGACGAGCTAATGTTCTCTAGAAGTCTAAGTGAATTCGAATCAGCAGAAACAATACGAAATAAACAGTCCCAATCCAAACTACACAGCATTTTGCTAATGATCTATAACAGTTTTAAAATGAACAAGTATGACTAATTACATATCATTGATTAAACTCTAATTATAAACATCATATGAGCACGAGTCCAAAGCTGATTTCATTTTTCACTTCAATTCAAAAATACATCAATGAGAATTCAACTGTGTACCTGAAATTTGAAGTGAAATAAGAAAGGAAATGTTAGCAGCGATAGATAGCAGGAGCAGCAACCAGAAATTCAACTATCCAGGTTAATCAACAGCAATCAGTGACAATTAGAGCTAACGCAGCTTCAATAATACCCAGGAATGGATTGACAGCCCCAATTTTAAACCAGCAGACTCGACTAAACCCCAGTAAACTTCAGGAAAAAAGTTTCAACCACTAGAATAGAAGAAAATCAATGTATAGGAATCGAAATCAATGTAACAGTGCTGTTTTTGGATTTTTCTACTGATTTTTGTTGTTTTTGGACTTTTTAAAGTTTGAATTTCAAAATGAGATCTGAAATTGGAGAACACCCTTTGGGGGGAATTTAGAGCTCAAAAACCTGTGAAACAAGGCAAATGAATGCCTATTTATAGGTAAATTTAGAGTATAACTTCAGATTTTCATTTTACTCTTTAATCCCTATTTTATTTCTATTTTTTACCCCTTATTTCTGACTTGTACTACAAGTAAGTACTTCTTATTTGCTGAAGTCTATACTAAAGTCCATTCTAGAAGGTTCTATACCCATTACAATTCCTATACTACCCTTGCCTTTGTTTTGAAATTACTATTCTTAATAAAACTACCCTTTTCCATGCCTAAACTACCCTTATCTTCTCCCTGAAATTACTGACTCCAATTAACCCTTCAACAGCTATAACCAACAAATTCAGCAATTCTGGACTGAATATTAAAGCTAAACCAAGCTACAAACTAAGCCTAATTCATCTTCACCAGCCATCAATCATATCAACATTTAAATAAGCTAACTAACACAAAATCATCAAATAAGAAAAGAGAGAAGAAAACAAACAAAAGAAGAAAGAACAAGCATCAAAGCCAAAATCAAGACTACTGAATTCAGACTAACAACTATCATTTTTTATGAACGACATTAAAGTATGATCAGTATAAAGAAAACTAATCAGGCTAATTAATTAAACTAGTAATAAATGAAGACCTAAACCCTATTATTGACTAAAGTAGACTGGACCAAACTAATAAATCAAAGCAAAGTTAAACTAATATAACAGGATTAAAACTATGTTTAGACTAACGAGCAGGCATGAAATTAAAATCACTTATGGACAAAGCCTAAAAAAATCAACCAGATCGAACGGAAAGAATAATAAGGAAAATTAAACTACACTAATAAGAATAAAATCGTAAAACTAAAGCGTACTTACTATAAAAAACACTCGACCCTGAGAAATTCCCAAAACCGGCATAGATCGTGTGAACCCTGGATCCGAAAATCCCCAAGCTATACTGAGATTCGACAGATTCTGGCATGGAATTAGTGATGAGGGAAGGAAGGCGAGTATGTGGTGTGATTTTGGCCAGTTTGGGAGGTATCGCCGCCGTGGGCAGCGGAGACGGTGACAACAATTTTGATCATTCGAAGGTCTGTGGTGGGATTCAAAGGGAGATGAAGGCAGATTCGTGAAGAGGGCGTTGAGGCGGTATATGGGGTGTAAATTTGGGAGCCACCGGAGATGGTGGGAATTTCTCCGGCGGTGGTGGCGGCGTTACAGGCGAGGGAATACGAGAAATAAAGGGGTGTGTCTCTAGGGTTGATATTAGTCTTCAGACAATTATATTTAAAATTCAAGATCAATTTGTGGCCATTGGATGAGAAGAATTGAACGGACCAGATTAACTCCAAATTAAAGATAGCAAAACGACGTAGTATTGACTAGATACTACGTCGTTTGGGTGGTCTTGGGGCCTGGAAAAGATTTGGATCGGGTAAGGGTAATTCTGGGCCAATTTGGCCGGGCTTTGGGGTGGAATTGGGTTGGACTTATGCATTTGGCCCAAAATTGGCATAGATTTTCCTTTAATTCTTTTCATTTGTTTCTTTTCTTCTTTTATTATATTTTTTTAATTTACTCTTTTTGTTTATTTAACTTTTTCCTGATTTTATTAAAATGTAAAACAAAGACCTAATTCAAAATTAAACTATTTAACTTCTAAAATTATTTAAAGAAAATTCTATATAAATGTAACAACAAAGTGTAAAGAAACTATTTTTTGTGATTTTCTTTAAATTTGTTCTAAAACAAATTAATACCTAATTATTACTAAAATGAAATTAAATCCTTAAATGCAAGTGCATATTTTTGTATTTTCATATGAATAAAAATGCAACCAATTAACACGAAATTCAACAAAATTCACAAAGAAATTGTAAAATCATTTTATTTGAAACTTTTGGAATAAATTGCTTAGGGCAAAAATCACGTGCTCACAAGGTTGTTTCCCGGAAAGCTGAAATCAAAGTGGAGTGGGCCATTTGAAGTTGTATGTGTAACCCCATTTGGTGCTCTAGATTTGAAGAACAAAAGTGGTGAAATCTTTAGGGTGAATGGGCACCGTGTCAAGCATTATCTTGGAAACATTGATGAAAGCTATGTGGTGGTTGTGGTTCATTTCAAATGATGTGATGGTAATCGGTGTCGTGCTGCGACGTTAAATCAGGCGCTTCTTAGGATGCAACCCATGTGTTTTGTTTTTTATTTTCGTTGATTTTCTTGGTAGTTAGGATTGATTTTTGAGTTAATTGGATGTGAGATGTTGCAGGGATTGAGTTGATGTAGTGCAGGGAATAAGTGCAGAAATGTCAAGTCTCTGAAGTTTCCAGTGCAATCCACACTGGTTTAAGCAAGATATGTTGGCTCTCTGAAGTTTTCCACCGCGGCCGCATTGCATTTTGTGCGAACCGCGGTGGACCTTCACGGCAGCGGTAGCTTTTGTGCGGTCCGCGGAGGTTGCCTTCTCAAACTTCAAGTGATGAAACCCAGCGCGGTCCGCGGTCCCTTTTGTGCGGCCGCGCTGGTAGGTGAGAATGAGTCCCACTGCTTGTCTATAAATAGACCTCAAGGGTGTCCTTTTACCCTTTTCGAACCCTAATCACTCAAACTCCTAAAAGGTACCATTCACACGTGCATTTGCCCGTAATTCTTGCTTAGTTGCATACAATCTTCACAATCTGGTAACATTTCATGCATCTTTCTTTGATTAATTTTATATTTTCCTTTTATTTTCATGCCCATCAGTTTTAGCTTTTTTTTCTTCTCGTAGATTCTTCATTTCCATTTATTTGTTAGCTTAGGGTAATTTAAATGTTGGGTTTGTGTGTTGGGCATTGATAATGGTTGGGCAAATGAGTAGGGACAAGTTAGGTGGAAAAATTGAACAAATTTACAAACCCTAACTCAATGCTTAAGTGAAACACTCTCCGCGGCCTGTGGTCGCCTTTGCACGGACCGCAGTGCCCTAAGGACTGGAAGTGAACCTTTGCCCAGCGCGACCGTATTGCACTTTATGCGGTACACACTGGCCCACCGCGGTCGCGATATCACTTTGTGTGGACCGCGGTGGGGAGATTCAGAGCAATGATTTTTGGGCCTTTGACCCAACGCGGACCGGGATCGCTTTTGAGCGGTCCGTGGTGCCCCCTATGCGGCCGCACTCCCTTTTTGTGCGGGCCGCGATCCTATGTTCTGCAACTGTTTCTGCACCAATTCCTTTATTGTCTGCAATTTATTTCATTCATCTATTTTACTACATGTGCTTAAACTAACAATGTTAGACGCGTGTGTTTGCGCATAATGGTTAAACAACGAGGTGGCAAGGGATCACAACAACCCGGGAGAGGTGGTTCCTCCTGAGGGGGCAAAGGAAAGAGAGTGGTAAAACTCACTCCCCAAACTCGGGAAAATATCAAAAAGACCCAGAAGTTGATAAAAGCTGTAGATAAAGCTGCTTCCCATTCTTTCGGGAGTGAGTATATGCCATCCAAGGACATCTCCTTAGACTCAATCCCAACTCACATCACCACCCACTTCCAACTGACTAATATCGTTCCAGCATCACCCACTATAAAGAGGCCGGTGAATGTAGTCTCTGATTCTACTAAGGAGTCAGTAGTAGGTAATGGGGATGACTCCACCTCCCCCACAGCTTCATTATCTGGGGAGATTGCAGGCGGAGATAAGGATAAGGTACAAGGTGGTGAAGGTGGTGAGCCTCAGGTTGGAGGCATTGCCTGAACTAGAAGACCTGAGGTGTGGGAAGACAGGTTTGTGAGCCAAGTTTCCTATCATAAGTTCAGGGAGTGATGGCCAGTGAGGCACTTGATACCGGAGAGGAGCTTTATTGACAATGACCTACTACCCCACAACCCTAATGTGCTAAGGGAGTTTAAAACTAGAGTGGGCTAGGAGTTTTTCATGGAGAAGTGTATTGATGCAAATGAACATATGGTCAGGGAATTCTATTGTAATGTCGCCCACATCGTCAAGGGTACTAAGGTGACCAAGGTTAGAAACAAAAAGGTGTTGTTTGACGGGAAATCTCTGAATGAGTATTTGGGGTTCAGGGAAGAAGATGAGTCTCTCTATTTGGCCATGTTAGATATGGGTGAGGGAGCCCGTCCATGGTTAGCCCAGTACTTGGCAGTCCTAGGTACTGTTCCAGAGTTGTTGCAAGCAGGGACCAAAATATTCCGGAAGACCTTTAACTTTTAGGCTAGGTGTGGTTGACTTTTGTGTGCAGTCGACTTGACCCCACTACCCATGATCAGACTATTCCACTTGCCCGGGCTATTCTTGTTGCATCTATCATGGCAGGATATCCTATCAACGTGGGCAATGTTATGTCTTGCGTCATTTGTGTAGTAGGGCTTGAGAATGACTAGAACTATCCTTTTCCCAACACCCTCACTATGTATTTTCGGGACCTGGAGGTGGAGAAGAAAAGGTATGATGTCAAAGCCAAACCTGTGGCTCCTTACTCTTGGTATAGTTTGAGGGGACCAGACAATCCCAAGGACAAGAACTACAAGCCTCCTGCTTCTGCCCCAATTGGCCAGTCTGAAGAGCCAGTTGAGGTAGAGGCCTCCACTGTGCCTGCCTCCACAGTTGTTGCCATGCCTGCCGGACCTTCAACTTTTACTGATGTGCCTTCAGACCCTTCTACCACAACTGACCTAGAGATTCCATCTTCCCCAGCCTATCTTATCACTACCTACAGACTGCACCAGATACTTCAGAGCGTGAACAACTAGATGTTTACTGCTTCATCCAAGTTGTCCACTTTGACCTCCACCATTGCAGCTCAGTCAACTCCTCCGCTAGTCCAGGTTCCACAGTCTATAGAGGATGCTTTGAAGAAGTTGCTTGATAACCAGGAGAACATCCTCAGCACCCAGGCTGTGTTGGTGAAGGCAATGGCTTCTTATGGCAAGGCTCTAAAAGAGCTTGATAAGGAGCTAAGAAGTTGCGCAAGACACGGGCTTCCCGGCTGTCCGTGAAGGAGATCAGGGCAGATGTAGAGAGACTGAAGGCAGATCAGCTGCCTTTGGATTTATTATTTGAGGACCCAGTAGCCCCAGAAACAACCATAGTTGAAGAGCAGTCATAGAGGACCCTTAAGAGGAAGAGAACTATCCCGATAACAGATGATGCCATCATCCAAATGGCGGACCCACCAGAGGCTTCCTCTAGTCAGCCACAAGATGTACCAAAGTCACAGCCTATCCAGGTCCAGGTCCGGGTCCCAGCAATTGAGCAGTAGGATACCGGGAACCAGTCTGAGGTTCCCGTGTATACAGAGGACCCGGGGACCACTCATGTTCCTATGCATACATACGAGGCCTAGGGAGCTCCTATATCCTTTACTCTTGATTTTTGATGCTTATTTGTTTAGCTGGCATTGGGACAATGCCAGCTTTTATTTGTGGTAGTGCGCCCTACTTTTTATCTGGATGATTGTATATATTAGCTGACTTGGTTTATGTTTATGATGATTTTCTATTTGGTCTGTATATAGCTTTACATTTAGTTACTCTTATCGTACTTTTTATCTTCTCCTTGGTCTATATATAAAGTTATATTTTTGTATATATTCGTCCCCCGTTGTATATTATAATCCCCTACTGTGAATATTCATTATATTTTCTATTTTCGTACAATTTTTTCATTTTTAGCTTAGTAGATAGGCTCGCAGCCTTTTTATCTCGTTTTTAGCGCTTTCAATAAGCCCTTGGTTTTCTTAGTGCTACGGTTCTTTCCAAGGGTGGAGTATTGTGTGAACGGGGTGGCTCTTCCCGATGATGGATGGCGAAGAAGCCCTTTGATGTCAAGGTCAAGCCAGTACAACATGAAGGGCCAAGATAACCCCAAAGACAATAACTATAAGTCGCCTGGCTCTACCCCAACTGCCCAGTCTGAAGAGCCGATTGCGTAGAGCCTTCTGCCGAGCTTTCCACTATGCCTACTGCCACTACAATTGATGACTTGCCTCCTGGACCATCCACTACTCCTGGTCCTTCTACTTCAGCTGGCCCAAATATCCCGTCTTCCCGGTCCCATCCCATGACTGTACATCGGCTGGACCAAGTACTGCTTAGTTTGAATAACTGGATGTCAGCTGTGACATCCAAGTTGTCTATATTGTCTTCTACCATTGAGGCCCAGTCGACACCTCAGACAGCTCAGCTTCCATAATCCATTGAGGATACACTGAAGAAGATCTTGGAGAACCAGGAAATGATTATGAGCACTCAGTCTACCTTGTCTAAGGTAGTGGCTCACATGGCAAGGTTTTGAAGGAGCTTTCTAGGGAGCACAAGAAGATGAGAAAGACAAGAGCTTCCAAGGAAGCGGTGAAAGTGCTAAGAGTAGATGTGGACAAGCTGTTGGCAGACCAGATGCCTCTTGACCTACTATTTGGGGATCCATCCCCAGCAGCAGAGCCACAACAAGAGCAGATTCAAAGGCTTCCTAGGAAGAAAAAGAAGCTCCTTAGTGCAGACGAGGCGGTCATCCGAGTGACAGACCCACAGGAGGGCTTATCCAATCAGCCACATGATGCCTCAATATTCAGCCTGTCCAGGTCCAGACCCCAATCCTAGCAGCTGAGCAGCAGGATACCGGGAACCAGTCTGAGGTTCCCATGCATACAGAGGACCCAGGGACCACTCATGTTCCTATGCATACAGACGAGTCCTAGGGAGCTCCAATATTCTTTACTCTTGATTTTTGATGCTTATTTGTTTAGTTGGTATTAGGGACATAGCCAACTTTTATTTGTGGGGGATGCGCCCTACTTTTTATCCGAATGATTGTATGTATTAGCTGACTTATTTTATGTTTCTATTGATTTTCTATTTGGTCTGTATATAACTTTACATTTAGTTACTCTTATCGTACTTTTTATCCTCTTTGGTCTGTATATAAAGTTACATTTTTGTATATATTCATCCCCTGTTGTATATTCTAATCCCTTATTATAAATATTCATTCTATTTTGTATTTTCGTACAAATTTTTAATTTTTAGCTTACTAGATAGGCTCGCAGCCTTTTTGTTTCGTTTTTGGAACTTTCAATAAGCCCTTGGTTTTCTTAATGCCACGATTCTTTCCAAGTGTGGAGTATTGTGTGAACAGGGTGGCTCTTCCCGATGATGGATGGCGTGACAACCTTCTTAAGGGTTTGAGTCCATTTTTTATTTTTCTTTTGGTTTTAGTAGTTTATAGTTAAGGGTATCTCAAGCATAACTTCACTTGGGCCTAAAACATTTGCCTTTGATCCCATGGTCAAAGAAAAGTGGTTGTGTTTAGGATGGTGAAAGTAGTGACCTTGAGACTCTTGTGTTTACCAAACAAACATCGTGTGGTCTTTCGGGACTATTGTGTGCACAGTCGTGTCTAAGGTTGTTATGGGACCTCGACTCTATGTCTTTAGCAATCCTTGAGTGTGTGTGGTGAGAAATCAAATTTTGAGTCCAAGTCCTAAGCCAGTGGTCTAGAACTTGCCCTGTATGTTTGTTGAGGCAAAATTTTGAGTGAAATTCGACTTGAGAAGTGATTATAGGCTCTCCTTGATCCAAATGATAAGTTGAACAATTCCATAGCATACCAATGAGATAATCCCTAGCTAACCCTTTTGAGCCTTAAACCTTTTTCTTTCAAGAACCAATGCTATAAGCCTATACCCGTTCTAAATTCTACCCTCTCTTGGCACCCAAATCTTCCTTTGAATAATTGCAAAGTCTAAGTTTGGGGGGAGAGACAAGAAAGGAAACAAAGCGGTAAAAGGTATAAAAGCAAAAGAAAAGGAAGGCAATGAAAAAGAAAGAAAAGAAAAAGACAAAAAGAAAGCCCAATGTGAACAAGAATAAAAAGGGATTCAAGGAAAACAAAAGTTAAAAAGGTGTGGAAAAAAGTAGAAAAAGGAGAAATGTTTTGAATTGCATAAGAAAGAGTCACAATGTGTCTCTTTAACCCCTTAAAAGGAAGTGAAATACTCAAAAGAGTCAAGAGAATTGTGCCAAAATGAATCAAAAGAAGTTGTTTAGGGAAGATGGAACCCATATAGACCAACAACATTTCCTACCTCAACCAAAAGCCTTCACATTGACCCCACAAAAGCCCTATATGATCTTGAGTTGGATGACGCTCGCATTAGTGGATACTTACATGAGGGTCAAACATATGGTACTTAGAGACGGACTTGTGACCTTTCCTTGAGAGAGACGAGTAAACTCCCATTAACCTCGGTTTATGTGCTTATACTCTAAAAGGTGAGAGGTTTTCTTAGGGATAGTTGAGGATGTATGAGTTTGGGTTCCACAGTGATCAAAGTAATTGAGAGAGTTCTTTAATGTAATGAGTCAATTCTTGATGCTCTTGTGTCACACTAGATCCATAGTTTTCAATGTTTAAATGTTGTTAATGATCCATTTGTATTGAGGGCAATTGTAGTCCCAACTGATGCTTGTTGAGGTTACTTTAGGTCAGCTGGAATCACTTGGACTTTCCTTTAAGGGGTGGGTCTTATTTTGTTTGCTTGAGGACAAGCAAAGGTTTAAGTTTGGGGAGTTGATAATTAGGATTTTAACATGTTTTATGCCCCTAATTGCATATTCTTTGATCATATATTTGTACAAAATAGTCCTAAAAGGCTCACAGGTTGTGCTTGTTTGATGGTTTGATCGACAAAGTGACGAAATGTCAAAGATCGGCTCAAAAAGGAGTGAAACCTGCTTAAGTATCAAAGACCAAGAAATCTAAGGGAACAAGGCCTAGTGTGGACCGCGCAAAGTGGAATGCCACCACATTAGGTGGTTCAGAGAGTTGATAAAATTAGGCTAGAGGAAACGCTGCCGCGGTACATATCTCGTGGTCCGCGGTTAGGGCTCCGCGGCCGCACTACTCTTTTGTGCGGTCCATGGTCAAGAGATTCAGAGAACTACAATTTTGCCAAGACAATGCCATGCGGTCCGCGATCATTATTATGCGGACCGCATCAACTCTCTCCGCGGTTGCAGTCCATTCGACACATTCCGCGGAGTCCAAGTTCAGAGAAGCCAAAGTTGAAGTCAAGGAGCCCAGTGCGGCCGCGGTCCATTTAGTGCGACCCGCACTGACCCTGTACGGGTATTTTTGTCCAGTTTTTCTAGCCTAGTATAAATAAACCATTTTACCTTTTTTAGGTCATTTGTTATCTTCAGAACACAGCTGCGCTCATGAGAACAACTTTTGTAGACATTTTTGGCATCTTAGCTTCAAATTAACGATATATTCTTGCACTTTAATTTAGTATTGAGTTCTTATGTCTTGTTCTTCGTCTATTTCTTCATTTTCTTGATAAAGCATGAGTATCTAAACCCATTAGCTAGGGTTGTGGCTCAACCCTAGTGTAGGTAATTGATGGGTGTTTCCATCTAGGGTTAGATTGACTATGGGTGTTTGCTATTTGGGTTAATTTCATATTTTAATTTAGAATTGGTGGTTGCAAACACTGATTCAAGCTTTGTGAGTTTAACGTTTCTTAAGAAAGAGAGTCTATGACCCCAAAATTGACCCAACAAGAAATTGGGATGGACTCATGAGAAAGGATAGTCCCAATTAATGGGTTAAACATCGAGAGAGTAATCACCCTACTTGAACCCTTGTTGCTTGTCCTAATTTGCCTACCCATTTGGTCTCGAGAGAGTCAATTGGGAAAAATCACTCTCTCTACCGAGAGGTGTGAGAGTGGGTAAAATTGTGCAACGGTTATAGCATAAGCCCCAATTATGTCAATCAAACCTTAGTAACATCTACCCGTCAATGAGCCACCTAGGTGATGCCATGACCCTAGTGCCTTTCTTCCTATTAGATACAACTTTAGCAATCATCTCGTACCATAATCTTAGCTTAAATTAGTAGTTTGATAATAGTAGTTTATAGTTTAAAAACCCAAACAAATGAAGAGAAGATCGTCTAAGAGCACACACGCAACTCTATCCTAAGTAGATACCCGAATTCCCTTCTAGCTCTCTCAGGATTTGATCCCGACCCTCAAATCGGGTAAAATCTATTGCAACCCTCTTCTACTACTATTTAGTAGCGGGTAGTTGGTTGTGATCAGCACATAGGGACCTAACTAGCATGTCTTAAATATAAACATCCATGGATTTTCTTGTTTGATGTTCGAACATATTATTAACTATGCGTTGGTATGTATCCCCTGCTTTTGTTAGCCGAAAGGCATTACATTTTTACCGTACGTACCATACTTTGTGATGAACAAATTTATTTGTCTATCCTCAGGGTTTATCTGAATTTGATTATAACTTGAATAGGCATCAAGGAAAGTGAGGGTTTCATGGCCGGCCGTGGCATCGATCAAATGACCGATGTTGGGCAGTGGGAACGAGTCATTTAGGCATGCCCTATTTAGATCTTTATAATCTACACACATTCTTAGTTTATTCCCCCTTTTGGGAACTACCACCATATTGGCTAGTCATTGGGGATATTTTACTTCCCTAATAGATCCTATTATGAGCACGTGATTTTTGCCTCACAGGAATTACTCCAACAAAAATCAAAACAAAATGTTTGTTTTATTGTGTGCAATTTTTGTGAATTTTCGTGATATTTTTGTTATTGTTTGCATTCGTGTGTGTGCATGTTTATTTGAGCAAATTAATAAAAAAAATACAAAAATAAGTTACATTTGCATTTTTAGGATTTAATTTTTACAATTAGGGTTAATTAAGCTAATGTTTGTTTTACAAAAATGAAAAGAAATCACAAAAATAATGCACTTTGCATTTTAGTGTTTAATTGTGTGATTGGGTAATTATGTGTTTGTGATAATTAGATAATTAGTATTTTTAAGTTAACTTGGTTTATAATTTTAGTTTTCAATTTTGGAAAATAATTAGGAAGAAAACAAAAAGAAAAAGAAAAGAAAGGAGGAAAAAAATCGGATTGGTCCAAACCAATTTATCCAAAAAATACCCAGCCCAGGCCCAATTATCCCCCATTCGGTCCAAGATGTTCGATCGTCAAAATGATGCCATTTCAAGATTAGCTGATCTGAGCCGTCCATTTTCTTTGATCGAACGGTCCTGTATAATCCCCACAACCCGACCCATTTTTCCATAGACCGACCCAATCCCCAACCAGCCAAAATGACTCCGTTTTCCCTAAGTGAATTGATCCAAGTCGTTGATCTCAATTGATCCAACGGCTTGGAATCAATCTCCCTACCTGTATATATATGTGTAACACACCCCGCCCCCTCCTAAAGCCCCCACCTCGTCTCCTTCGTCTCTTCAGAGACGACCCAAGCCCGTCTCTCTCCGCCTCCCATCATCCTACTCCGCCCACCGAAAATCGCCTCACGGCGGTTCCGGTGGTCCAAACAGCCTCAAAATTATACCATCTTTTCACCTCAACTTCCCCATTCTGAAACCCTAAGCCATCTCTTTCGAATCCCAGCCCACCTCCTCGAATAATCAAAAACCTAACAGCCTTCCACCATGTATGATGGCACCATCTCTGATGGCCACCAAAATCACACCCCTGAACCATTATCAGCTCCCCATTCCATATACCAACTCCGTTTCTTTCGAACACCCCTCGAACATGTCGAATTTCAGTTTAAAACTAGGAACCCTAGCGCCACCACAAAATCCCTTGGTGGCGGTGCCACCTCATTTTAGCCCCAAATTAACACCCTAGGATCCTTTCCCATCCCTCTTCTATAATTTCCAAGAATTTTCCCTCGAATCACTTTTAAACTCTTCAAATCTTAAATCTGGGTCCTAAGATGATAGACCTAAGTTTCGAGATTGATGACAATTATGCCAATTTTAGAGCCGGTTTTGTCACTTAATAGTTTTATTCATTTGTTTTGACAAAGAACAAGTGATTAACATTATTCGGTGTCGAAATCGGAAGGTCCAGTCAAGTCCGAGTAAAAAATGGTGAGTTTCTTTTTCTTTCATTTTCATTTCCTTTCTTTTATCTTTCCGTTCCTGTATATTCGTTTCGTGGGTTCACATATATGTCTTCTGCTTCATCTCTTTTCTTCTGTTTGTTTAGTTGAATCAATGTTTGAGTCAAGTTTTATATTAACTGAGTGCTGTCATTTTGCTATTTGAAGTCAGAATTCTCCAGGCTCTATTTCATAATGTTTTTAGATTGGTTGGGACGAGTCAATAGGAATGTTCAGTTTCTGATTATCCTTGGTTGGTTGTGATCACTTAGTTTAGTTGAAATAGGTCGTATAGCTTAATAATTTGGCCGGATTGGAATGGGTCATGTGGATCCTTTCAGTTTGAATCATTTAGACCCAGGGTCTGCCAGGGGAAGGGGACAATTAATAGGGGATTAAATGGACGATTAAATGGTTGAAAATCAGACTAAGTGGCATGACAACATGGTTTGTCAGGGCATGCCTGGATTTAAATATTAGACTGCCCATAATAATTTGAATTTAACAAATAAAAAGGTTTATACGACCCAAAGGGTCATCACCGTATTTCTACCTTTCTCCGCACTTTTGAGGCCTTGGAAACCTCGATGGTGGTTACCTCAATTTGCGTGCACAGTCTGGGCGCAAAGCCGGAAAGTTTTTATGTTAAAATATGTGAATTCTGTGAAACATTTGAAGAATTATGATATTAATATTGATATAGTTGACTTTGGTCAACATTTTGAGTAAACAGGCCCGGACCCGTGATGTGATGGTCTCGGGAGGTCCATAGAAAAATATGGGACTCGGGCATGTGCCCGGAGTCGAAATCCGAGGTCCAGAACCCCGGTAAAAGAATTTTTCTGTTAAATTGTTTTATGAAATTATTAAGGAAAAATAAAAATGAAAATGAGCTAGAAAATATTGGTATCGGGCTCGTATTTTGGTTCCGACGCCCGGTACAAGTCTTAAATATACGTTAAGCGCTTCCTATGAAATTTGGTCAAAATCGGACGTCGTTTGACGTGTTTCGGACTTTGAGTTGCAAGTTTGAAAGTTTAAGAACTTTGAAATGAAAATTATGAGTTTTGGGTCTCGATTCTGTGTAAATGATGTTATTTTGGCGATTTGATCGTGCGAGTAAGTCCGTAAGATGTTTTTAAGGTTGTGTGCATATTTGGTTTGGAGCCCCGAGGGCTCGGAGGAGTTTTGGATAGGTGTCGGATTGCATTTCTCATTCTTGGAAAAATCTGGTATTCTGCTTCTGTGATCTTCGCAATTGCGAAGTGGAGATTCGCAATTGCGAGCTCGTAAATGCGAGCCATTTATCGCAATTGCGAATTCCGTGACTTGTGGCCTATGATCGCAAATGCGATCGTTCTCTTCGCAAATGCGAATTTCCGAAAATCTGCACTGGGTCGCAAATGCGATCATTTTGATCGCTAATGCGGAGGGCCATATATCGCAATTACGAGGCCCCTTTCGCAAATGCGAAGGTCCCAGCTTTGGCCTAGCTTCGCAAATGCGAAGCTTGTTCGCAAATCCCATATTTTGGTCGGGGTTCGCAATTGCGAACCCCTGTTCGCAAATGCGACATCAAAGACATGCATTTTCATACTTAGTCGAATTTTCACCCCATTTCTCTTATCTTCCAACTCAAACAACCCTTAGGCGATTTTTCAAGAGCAAGTTCCATTCCAAATCAGTTGTAAGTCGATTTTTACTTGTTTCTTTCAATCATTAACATCATTTATCATGTTTTCATCTTAAAATCAAAGTTTATCATGGGTAAAAATGGGGATTTTTGGGTAGAAGCTAGATTTTCTTAAATTGGGGATTTGGACCTCAATTTGAGGTCCGATTTCAAAACAAATCATAGAAATGAACACGTGGGGTAATGGGTGATCGGGTTTTGGTTCGAACTTCGGGTTTTGACCACGTGGGCGCGGGGGCGTTTTGATTCAATTAGCATTTGTTGATACATTCAAGTAATTTGTGACTAGATTCGAGCAGTTTTGTGGTGAATTCGAGGGGTAAAGCTATTTTAGAGGCTTGAGTGGATTTTTGGAGCATTTGAGGTAAGTGTTTGATCTATCCTAGCTTGAGGGAATAGGATTATAGTATTATAATTTGCTAATTGCTAAATGATCGTGTGCAGTGTATAGGCATGGTGACGGGTATCTATACACCGGTGTCTAGCATGACCGTGGGTCTTTGTTTGTAACCGTTTTGGTATATTTTGGAACTCTCCCAAGCAAATTGATGATTTCTATGAAATGTGAAGAGTTTGAGGGTTTATTTTGAATTATAAATTCTCTGGAGCGTTGGCTCGTACGATAAAATTACTATTTAGTAAGAAATGGAAGAATTGGAAAAAGGTGCAAATAAATCCCTTGCCGGGATGGTTTGAGTATATTGATTATCTCCCTTGCCGGGATGTGAAAGTTGTTGTTGATGCTCCCTTGCCGGGATTTAGTTGATTATTTTGTGTTTTCCCTTAACGGTACCTTTCTTATTATTGTATTTCCCTTGCCCATTTGGTTGTGATTGTTGTTTGGGTGAGGAAAAGTGATAACGCACGAAGGGTCATTCCGTGCCATGTTTTAATTATTTATGCACGAAGGAACATTCCATGCCATGTTTTAATTATTTATGCACGAAGGAACATTCCCTGCCATGTTTTAATTATCTATGCACGAAGGAACATTCCGTGCCATGTTTTATTATTTATGCACGAAGGAACATTTCCATGCCATGCTTTGATTACTTATGCACGAAGGTTCATTCCGTGCTCTGATTTGATTATAATTGCACGAAGGATCATTCCGTGCCATGAACTGAGAGTATGTGAGGGAAAGCACGAAGGGTGATGCCGTGCATTTTATTCGATTGCTTTGGGTGAGGATGAGAGTAAAAGCACGAAGGTTGATGACGTGTAACTATTGAATTTTTCTTATTCTGTGGTAGTTATCGATGAACTTTATATTCGGATTGTACTGTCCCTTAGTATGTTTCCCTCCCTTTTTACTGTTTAGTTTCGGTACTTCTCTTACTTTTATTGTATATGTATATTTTGAATTGCACAGGTTTATGTGAGTGTCTGGTTCTAGCCTTGTCACTACTTCGCCAGGATAGGCCAGACACTTACCAGCACATGGGGTCGGTTGTGCTGATTCTACACTCTGCGCTCTTTTGAGCAGATACAGGTTTCAGACAACAACATCAGTAGTAGTGCGAGTGTTGCATTCCGACCATCGAGGCACCGAGGTAGCCTTGCAGGCATCCGCAGGACCCGACGTCTCCTCTATCTTTATTTTCATTATGTTATCTCATGCATTCGAGACAAACAGTTTTATATTTATTTCAAATGGTTGTGTTTAGTATTCTTAGACGTTCGTGAGTTAGTGACACCAGATTTTGGGTAGTGATGTGTTTTAAACTTCCGCGTCTTCATTCCATTTTATTAAACTTAAAAGTATTCTGCATTTATTTAATTGCTTGTAGTATATCATGTTGTTGAGGTGGGTTAAAGAATCTTTAAAACTTTGGCTGGCCTAGCTCCTTTAGTAGGCGCCATCACGACGCTCGATGATGAAAAATCCGGGTCGTGACACATTGAGTAGTGGAGAGCACCAGGGAATAACATAGGGGTTTAAATATTTATTAATGGGTTGAGTGCTATCATGAGTTGGAAAAGGTTTGAGGAAGTCTTTAAATACACACACACATCCTGATTAGGAGACCTTCAGACATATAGAACACTTAAGGATACATTTTGATACACACTCATATACACAGTTAAGAAAAGTACTGGAGATTATTGAGAGAAAGGGGATCAGACCTTAAAGACTTGTTCGGAGAGAGAGAGAAAAGAGTGAAAAATTCTGAAAAATAGAGATATAGATAGATTTGGGAGGGAATAGAGCTTAAAAACATTCCGAGAGAGACTTAAAGGCTGAAGATACTGAAATAAGGCTAAGGTTGAGAATTAAAGGAAGAAGTTACTGTTTCATTAATTTTCAGTAATTCTGACTCATTTTCAGTTCTTCTGAAATTTCTTTTGATTCATCTGAGTGGGTTTGGAACTACTTCAATTCATTTCTTTGGTTTGAAATTGAAACTGCGCTGAATACATTCCGGTTAGCTGCTATTGCTGATTCTGCTGTATATTTGCTGATCAATCACTCTTGTGTTTTTCTCCCATTTTCCAGGTATTCTTTGAATCTATAGAAGATGAGATACAAAAATAGGAAAGTTGTAATTGCCTGAAGCTCAATAAATGAATGGCATTTTCCCTTAAATCTTCAATGACAATTGTTTGTTTAGAATTTATGAATTCAGTAGTGTAATGTGAAAATGTTCAGTCCAGTTTGTTCATCTTAGTATGAGTAGTGTTCATAGGAAGCCCTTTTGCTTTTTCTTTCTCATTTGAGTATTTGTAATCTGTTAACTTAGTTGAACATTCGAGAGACTGGGTATATGGATTGTTGACCTAGGCATATCCTATTCAGTAGTGCCAGAGTAGTGTGGTTTAACTTTAGTATATCCAAGTGTGTTATCTTGCTAGCTAAAATTGTTAAATCTGGAATATTATTGAGCCTAAAAATGGTCCTAGGAATAGTATTCATGCTCATACCAATATTTCCGTATTTAATAGATAGTTGAAATGGTTTTGTACTTCAATGCTTAGTTTCAATAGTCTTAGCCTAGAGATCATGTGATTAGAGTTTCAAAAGTTGCATCTAACTTAGTTTGAACATTTAATTACCATAATTTGTCTATTAACTGTATATTGAAATCAAAGGCTGAGGCAGTAATATAAATTTGTCTGTATAGTGGCTTGGACCTTTTGGACAATAAAGGTTGGGTCTGATTACATAGCAAACAAGCCCAAAGGTCTCCATCCCATTAAATTGTTTCCTGGGGCTAAAAACTTTGGGCCTGTAAAGGCCCGATACTGGGTCTATACATTTAAGTCAACTGAAGCTTCAAATTTTGGGCCCAAGACTAAAATGGCAACTGGTCTGTTAGTATTTAAATGGTAGGCTGTGGGCTTTAAGTTAGGTAGCAGGTTCAAATTAAAAGGTTGTTTCTTTTGTTTGGATCCGGACTTGAACTTGAATCCCGAATTTTATAATATTAATTAATTAGGTCTTTATTAGAGACATACCAAATAGAAAAGCGTAGTTGCTTTAGGTTTTCCCTTTAAATAATAAAATGAGACGAGCCTCGCTAAATAAAATACATCAATTGCGGGGCCCTCTTCAAATGTATATACTAAAATACTTAGAATTTGGGATGGTTGTTTAGCGAATTTCACGGCCTTTCCCAAAGATAATAATGCGCTAGTTTCTTTAGGCGCGTTCTTTAATAATCTTACCTTCCTAAATTCGGGTGTGCATTTCATGTGACCCAAATGCAAATCCCAAAACGTTGAATAAAATATGTTTAGGATTACGGGTGCATTTCATGTGACGCGATCCAAAGACATGTTTTAAACGACGTTCATCATTCTTTAAAAAATTGAATAAAAGCGGTTAAAAGCTAAAATTTGCACATAGGTTCAAAAGGTATTAAAATCAGATAATTAAGTCGAATATAACAGTTGAATGACCGTTCTAGAACCACTGAACCCGGGAATGTCTAACACCTTCTCCCGGGTTAACAGAATTCCTTACTCGAATTTCTGGTTCGCGAACTGTTAAATAGAGTCAAACTTTTTCTTCGATTCGGGATTTTTAACCGGTGACTTGGGACACCATAAATCTCCCAAGTTACAATTCTGAATCTCTTAATAAACGAATCCCGCTTCGATTGTCCTTTCATTGGAAAAACTCCTTTACGCCCTTACGGGTGTAGCGTAAAAAGGAGGTGTGACAGCTCTGGTGACTCTGCTGGGGACAAGAACCCTGAACCGAACTTCGATTTAGGGTTCAGAATTCGAGCTTGGAAAATTTGTTGTATTTGACTTGTATATTATTTGATTTTATTACATGTTTGGAACTAATGTGCAAAAGTTTCTTTTACCGCTTTGATATTATTTGAACTATATATATAAACTGCTACGAAACCCCTCTCTTCTCTCTCATGAGGAGTGCACGCTGGTCGTGACTTCTTTCTGTTAGTATCATATCCCAAATAGAACGAGGTTCGGATAAGTTGCAAAGCTGGAGGATCTTTTAGTTAAAGGTACGCAACCCCCCTCGGCTCGAGTTGTCCGCTTGGGTAAGTCAGGTCTAGAACAATACACCCATGTTTTGAACCTAGTATAACAAAGCCTCATGCCGGATCCCTAGTAGTAACGTTTGCTTGCATCATGTGCATTTTGACTTTGGAGGCTCAACACAGGGGTTGGGTCTGTCTAGGATAGGTGTACCTGAAATGAAAAGGACCATCCTGATGCATCTTACGTGCTATTTGTGCATTTATTTACTTCGGACTTGCAAGCTGACCCACTTTTTGAATATTGGAAAAATTGAAATGAAAGAAAAAAAAAGAAATAATGGTATAAAGGCGTAAGAGGGTTAATCACCGGTTTTGAAAATACCAATAGCCAAATAGTGTCAAAACTCTGCCGATTTAAAAAAAAAGGGAAAAATGTTTTATTTTTTTAGTTTTTTTTTTTGCCAAATAAAATGAAATAAAAAGGGGAAAATAAGAAATAATTTTGTTTTCAAAAAATAGTTGTTCTACTTTCAAATGAAAAAAAATCTTTGTTTTCAAAAATAGTTTGTTCTATTTGGTCGAACTACGCCAGTTTGATTCTCACCGGATGTGGGATACATAGGCAACCCATATCGGGTCCAACTATTCTAAAATTATTTTTTAGGGTAAATAAATATTGTTGATTTGCCATAAGAAAGGTAATGCCATTCTTGGTCAAAATAGCCAAATGTCCCTAAAAGGACGTCGGAAGGCCGTTTTCGCAAGAACAGCCGCCTTTAAATCTTCTTCGAAGTGCCGAAAGGCCTTATTGACAAGACCGGATATTTTTATAAAATTTTTGAGAAATAGTGATGATTTTTTAATATAAAAAATAAATATGTATTTGTCAGTCAGAGTCTGTTAGTCTATTTTTAGGCTGTTTTGATGTAAAGTCTTTTGGATCCGTTAATCTTGTAATAAAATGTGGCATTGTAATAAACACATTTTTTTTATGGAAAAAATCCCAAATTTTCTTTTTAGTCATTTTGGCACTTATGCTAGAAATACGCACGGTCTGATTCATGCGGGGTCATTGTCACGACACGGACTTCCCACCATCGGAATCGTGATGGCGCCTACTCGTGGTAGCTAGGCAAGCCAACTTATTTACCCTTTCCTTACTAGACAATTACTTTAACAGTTTACAACATCAATATAGAACATGAAATTTAACAAGAATAATAGCGGAAGTCAGATTTATAATTATGAATCATAACGCGGAGCAGTCATTAATAGCCTTTACCCACGATTTGGTGTCACACTACTCACGAACTACTAAGAATATACTAAATACAATGGTCTGAAAGAAATATATAAGTTGTCCGTCTCGAAAACAATTAGGCAACAGTCTAAAAGAGAACATAAAGAAGAGACGCCGGGCCTGCGGATGCTTGCAAGGCTACCTCGGTCCCCAAAAAAATGAAAGCATGCTCCCGCACTAATGTTGCTGTTGTTCCTCAAAACCTGGACCAGTGCAAAAATGCACAGAAGTGTAGCATCAGCACAACCGACCCCATGTGCTGGTAAGTGTCTAACCTAACCCCGGCGAAGTAGTGACGAAGCTAGACTGGACTCCACATAAACCTGTGCAGTCATAAATATACAGCAGAAATCGAATACAAGGCAAATTACAACATGGGAGGGGGAAACATGTTATGGGGAGATACAATATTAACAGTAACCCCGAGTAACTAACTAAAGCAGCTTAGATTCACAATGCACAAGGAACCAATACTCAATACAAACACATGGTATCAATAACTGTTGCGGCGTACAACCTGCTCCACAAATACCACTGTTGCGGATTGCAACCCGCTCCACAAATACCACTGTTACTGCGTGCAACCCACTCCAAAAATACCACTGTTGCGGTGTGCAACCCGACCCATAATGACTACTGTTGCGGCGTGCAACCCGACCCATATCATTGTTAATATATCATTGTTGTGGCGCACAACCCGATCCTCAATGTCATTTAACAGTCTGACTTCCCAAACAACAGTCACAATTAAGGGACATAAAAATAAGCAAATATTTGACAAAATCCCGGCAAGGGAAAGAATCCAACAAGTTCAACCAACCGTCCCGGCAACGGAATAGTCAACAACGCTTTCTTTTTCTCGCTTTTCTTATCTTATAACCCACTCTACTAGTTTGAGCCAACACTCCAAACAATCAAGTAATCATATCACCGTTCACATGTTATTCACAACATATAGGAATCCTCCAATAATCATGGAGTTCACAACCAAGTCATGATAACCATATAATAAGGACTCACGGTCATGCAAGACACCAATGTATAGATACTTATCACCATGCCTATACATCGTACTCGATCACATAGCAATTAGCAACAAGATTCAACTCCTATTCCCGCAAGCTAGAGTTAAACCAAACCCTTACCTCAAAGCCTTGAACTCCACTTTATCCTCAACTATCGTTTTACCACGCGGTTCCACCTCCAATTCGCTCGAATCTAATCATAAATTGTTCAATTACTTTAATAAACACTATATGAATCAATTTGAATGCATAAAAAAATTATTTTTCCAAGTTTTTCCCAAAAATTCCAAAAATGCCCCAGGGCCCACGTGGTCAAAACCCGATTATCCATTCCCCCACGAATTCAAATATGTAATTTGTTTTGAAATCGGACCTCAAATCGAGTTCCAACTCCCCAATTTATGGAAAACCTAGGTTCTACCCAAAAACCCCAATTTCACCCATGAAAATCCTTGATTTCAAACGAAAAACATGTTTAATGATGTTAAAGATTGAAAAAATCGAGTAAAAATCAACTTACAAGTGATTTGGGATGAAGTTTGCTCTTGAAAAATTGCCTATGGTGTTTGGGTTTTGAAAGAATGGTGAAAGGTGATGAGATTTTGACTAAGTATAAAATTTGCTGGGCTGCGGATATGGGAATTGCGAACCTTGGTTCGCAATTGCGAACCAAACATGGCTGGGAATTGTGACATTTCAGTTCGCATTTTCGAACTCTGGGCCTAAGTGCAGACTTCGCATTTGCGAAGTATTGATCGCATTTGCAAAGTATTGAGCGCATTTGCGATCTTGGCACTCTCGCATTTGCGGGCACTGTGATCGCATTTGCGACCAGTGCCTGGAAATCCCTTACTCGCATTTGCGATCAATTTATTCGCATTTGCGATCCCAAGCCAAATCCCCAGACTTCGCATTTGCGATGGGGAGTTCGCATTTGCGAGTCTCGCATTTGCGAGAAATCCTTCGCAAATGCGAAGATATCAGAAGATATCAGACCTGACCTGCAACTATTTTTCCAAAGTTCAAAATGTAGCTCTACACCTATCCAAAACTCACCCGAGCCCTTAGGGCTCCAAAACCAAACATGTATACAACCTCAAAAACATCCTACGGACTTATTCGTACAACCAAATCGCCAAAATAACATCAAAATCATTGAATCAAGCCCCAAAATCATCATTTTCATTTCAAACTTCATAAACTTCCAACTTTAGATATTTAGATCCAAAACACGTCAAATGACGTCTGATTTCGACCAAACTTTATAGAAAGCGCTTAACACATATTTAAGACTTGTACCGTGCGTCGAAACCAAAATATGAGCCCAATACCCTAGTCTTTTATTCAATTTCCATTTCCATTTTCCTTAATAATTTCAGAAAAACAATATAACAGAAAAAAAATTTCCTAGGGCTCTAGGCCTCGGAATTCGACTCCGGGCACATACCCGAGTCCCATATTTTTCTACGGACATTCCGGGACCATCCAATCTCGGGTCCGGGTCCATTTACCCAAAATGTTGACCAAAGTCAACTTTAATCATATTAATATCAAAATTCTACAAATTTTTCACAAAATTCACATATTTCAACATAAAAGCTTTCCGGCTATGGGCCCGGACTGCGTACGCAAATCGTGGCAAGTAAAAAAATGAGGAAACAGGTGATGACCCTTTGGGTCATCACATCCTCCACCTCTAAAACAACCGTTCGTCCTCGAACGTACAAAAGAAAGAAGTACCTGAGTCGGGGAACAGATGTGGATAACGGCTCCGCATATCAGTCTCGGATTCCCAGGTTGAGGCCTCAGGGGGCTGACCTCTCAATTGACAAACTTGTCGGCCTAGAATAGCTATTGGCTCTTCCTCATAAGATAAATCCTTGTCCAACTAGACAGTGCTAAAGTCTAACACATGGGTAGGATCGTCGTGATACCTCCGAAGCATAGACACATGAAACACTGGATGCACGGCTGATAAGCTAGGTGGCAACGCAAGTCTGTAAGCCACCTCTCCTACTCGATCAAGAATCTCAAATGGACCAATGTACCTAGGGCTAAGCTTTCCCTTCTTTCCGAACCTCATCACGCCCTTCATGGACGATACCCGGAGCAATACCCGCTCACCAACCATAAAAGCCACATCTCGGACCTTACGGTTCGCATAACTCTTTTGCCGCAACTGAGCTGAACGAAGCCTCTCCTGAATGATCTTGACCTTATCTAAGGCCTCCTAGACTAAGTCTGTACTCAATAATCGAGCCTCTCCCGGCTCAAACCATCTGACTGGAGACCGACATCGCCTACCATACAATGCCTCATACGGAGCCATTTGAATGCTGGACTGATAGCTGTTGTTGTAGGCGAACTCTGCTAAAGGCAAAAACTGTTCCCACGAGACTCCAAAATCAATGACACAAGCTCGGAGCATATCCTCCAAAATCTGTATAGTCCGCTTGGACTGACCGTCCGTCTGAGGATGGAATGCTGTGCTCAACTGGACCTGGGTGCTCAACTCTTGTTGAACTGCTCTCCAGAAGCGTGAGGTAAACTGCGTACCCCTGTCCAAAATGATGGATACCGGCACACCATGAAGGCGGACAATCTCCCTGATATAAATCTCAACTAACCTTTCAGATGAATAGGATACTGCCACTGGGATAAAATGCGCTGACTTGGTCAGCCTATCCACAATGACCCAAATAGCATTAAACTTCTTCCGAGTCAATGGAAGTCCAGTAATGAAATCCATGGTAATCCTCTCCCACTTCCACTCGGGAAGCTCAATCCTCTAAAACAAACCAACGAGCCTCTGATGCTCATATTTGAGCTGCTGACAATTCAAATACCGAGCCACATACACAACAATATCCTTCTTCATTATTCGCTACCAATAATGCTGCCGTAAGTCCTGATACATCTTCGCGGCGCCTGGGTGAATAGAATACCGAGAACTATGGGCCTCCGCTAAGATCAACTCTTGAATCCCATCAACATTGGGCACACAAACTCGCCCCTGCAATCTTAAAAAACCATCATCATCTAAGGTCACCTTCGTGGCACCTCCACGCTGCACCGTGTCTCTCAGGACACACAAATGAGGATCATCAAACTGCCGATCACAGATACACTCCAATAGAGAAGAACGGGCAACCGTTCAAGCTAACACTCTGCTAGGCTCAGAAATTTATAATCTCACCAATAGATTAGCCAAAGTATGATAAAGCAAGCGGTCTCTGGCTGGCCGGAATATAAGCAAGACTACCCATGCTGGCGGATTTCCTACTCAATGCATCAGCCACCACATTGGCCTTACCTGGGTGGTATAAGATAGTAACATCGTAATCTTTCAACAACTCTAACCACCTTCGCTGCCTCACATTTAACTCCTTCTGCTTGAACAGGTACTGAAGGTTTTTGTGATCCGTGTACACCTCACACGTCACGCCATATAGATAATTCCTCCAAATCTTCAAAGCATGCACAACAGCTGCCAACTCTAGATCGTGAACTGGATAATTCTTTTCGTGGATCTTCAACTGTCTCGAAGCATAGGCAATGACTTTGCCATCCTGCATCAATATTTCTCCAAGCCCAATACGGGACGGATCACAATAGACTGTGTAAGGCCCTGAACCCGTGGGCAAAACCAATACTGGTGCCGTAGTCAGAGCTGTATAGAGCTTCTGAAAGCTCGCCTCACACTCATCTGACCATCTGAACTGGGCATCCTTCTGGGTCAATTTGGTCATCGAGGCTGCAATAGAAGAAAATCCCTCTACAAACCGACAGTAATAACCTGCTAACCCCAAGAAACTCCGAATCTCGGTCACTGAAGCTGGTCGAGGCTAGTTCTTGACTGCCTCAATCTTCTTCGGGTCCACCTGAATACCCTCTGCTGATACAATATGACCCAGAAATGCAACCGAACTCAACCAAAATTTGCACTTCGAAAACTTAGCATATAGTTGACTATCCTTTAGAGTCTGAAGAACCACTCTGAGGTGTTGCTCGTGCTCTTCCTTGCTGCGAAAGTATACCAGAATATCATCAATAAAGACTATCACGAATAAGTCTAGATATGGATTGAACACTCGGTTCATCAACTCCATAAATGCTGTCGGGGCATTGGTCAACGCAAATGACATGACTAAAAACTCATAGTGCCCATATCGAGTGCGGAATGATGTCTTAGGGACATCAGATGCCCTAATCTTCAGCTGATGATAGCCAGATCTCAAGTCTATCTTTGAGAACACCTTTGCTCCCTAAATCTGGTCAAACAGATCATCAATCCTCGGCAGTGGATATTTGTTCTTTATCGTCACTTTGTTCAATTGCCGGTAATCAATACACATCCGCATCGAATCATCCTTCTTCTTCACAAATAACACTGGCGTACCCCAAGGAGAAACACTAGGCCCGATAAAACTCTTCTCTAGTAAATCCTGCAACTGGTCCTTTAACTCATTTAACTCTGGCGGGGCCATGTGATACGGAGGAATAAAAATAGGCTGCGTGATTGGAGCTAGATCAATACAGAAATCAATATCCCTATCGGGCGGCATACCCGGCAGGTCTGAAGGGAAAACCCCGAGGAACAGAGTCAATAAAAGGAACCTCTGCGCTGCAGTCGCGAACATATGCTAGATAAGCTAAATACCACTTCTCGACCATGCGTCGAGCCTTAACATATGAAATAACACTACGGGTGGCATGACCTGGGGTCCCTTTCCACTCTAGTCAGGGTAATTCTGGCAAAGCAAAGGTCACGGTCTTGGTGTGACAATCTAAGATTGCATGATACGGGGACAACCAATCCATCCCCAAAATAACATCAAAATCCACCATATCTAAAAGTAGTAAATCAACACGGGTCTCAAGACCCTCAAACACAACCACACAGGAACGATGCACTCGGTCGACTACTATGGAGTCACCCACCGGTGTAGATACATAAACAGGAATGTCCAAAGCATAACTAGACATAGCGAGGCAGGGTGCAAAATAGGACGACACATATGAATATGTAGACCCAGGGTCAAATAGAACTGATGCATCTCTATCATAAACCAGAATAGTACCTGTAATAACGGCATCTAACGACTCGGCCTCTGGTCTAGCTGACAAAGCATAAAATCGAGGCTCAGCCCCACCTCCCTGAACCATGTCTCTGGGACGATCGGCTACCTTCTGACCCCTACCTCTGGTGATCCGGCCTCCACCTCTATGATCCCTACCCCCATCCCTGGCTGGCTGGGCAGACTGTGGGTCACCTGGTGCCTGAATTATGGGGCGAGGACCGTGCTGCTGTGACTGTGTACCCCTTAATCTCGGGCAAGCTCTCTTGATGTGACCATACTCACCACACTCATAACATCCCTCCATACGATGAGACTGGCCCTGACGACCTAAATGACCTCCACGAAAACTCTGAAGAGGTTGTGCACTGATGGGAGCTGGCGGTGCATTGAGTGACTGCTGATCGAAATACTGCCCACGAAAGCCACGATCACCTGGAGCACCCTATGAAGCCTGGAAGGCTGACTGAAAGGGCCTGGAAGGCTGACCCCTATCATAAGAATCCCTGCCTCCAGATGAGGCACCACTGAATCGACCTGAGTGACGTGGTCTCTTGTCTGACCTAAGACCACTCCCCTGTGGTAGAACCATCTCGATCCTCAAGGCCACATTGGCCACCTCCTGAAAGGTAATGTCACTACCCGCCTCTCTGGCCATCTGTAGACGAATAGGCTGAATCAAACCATCAATGAATCTCCTCGCCCTCTCCCTCTCAGTGGGGAGTATGACGAGGGCATGGCGAGCTAGATCGATAAATCGGGTCTCATACTGTGTGACCATCATAGACCCCTACTTGAGGAGCTCAAACTGCCTCCGGTAAGCATCACTCTGAGTAATGGGAAGAAACTTCTCTAGAAACAACTCCGAAAACCGATCCCAAGTCAAAGGCGGCGACCCTGCTAGTCTGGCTATACAGTAATCCCTCCACCAAGTCTTGGCAGATCCAGATAGACGAAAAGCCACAAAATCAACTCCATTGGACTCCACAATGCCCATGTTCCGAAGAACCTCATGGCAGCTATATAAGAAATCTTGGGGGTCCTTAGAAGAAGCTCCGCTGAATGTAGCAGTAAAGAGCTTGGTGAACCTGTCCAGCCTCCACAAAGCATCTGCGGACATAGCCGCTCCATCACCGGCCTGTGCAACTACCCCCAACTGAACTGCCGCAGCTGTCTGGACCGGTGGAATTTGAGTCTGAGGAGCTACGTGCTCCGGAGTACGTGTAGTAGGAGTCTGGGCTCCTCTTCCAGCATGGGAAGTGGCTGGTGCTACAGGAAGCAATCCTGCTCCGGTGACACTCTTCATGAGGCCAACCAACTAGACCAAGGTGTCCTGAAGTACTGGGGTAGCAATAAGCCCCTCTGGGACATGAGCTGGGCCCACCGGAATTGTCTGGGCTGGGGCCGGAACCTCCTCGTCAAGGTCAACCTGAGGCTTCGCCACTGATGCTGCTACTGGTGGCTGGGCTCTGCCCCTACCTTGGCCCCTAGCATGGCCACGTCCTCTGCCTCTAGCGGGAGCTGCCTGGGGTCGGACTGCTGATCAGTGGATGAGGAAGCGCGTGTTCTCGCCATCTGTGAAAGAACAGAGTAGAAAATTCAATCAGCATTGAGAAACCAAATCGCACGACAAGAAAGAACAATTGAGAGATTTTTCCTAGCTCAATAGACTCTGGGGAACAAGTACAGACCTCTCCGTCCCTACCCCTCAGACTCTACTAAGTTTAACTGTGAGTTGTGAGACCTATGTAACCTAGTGCTCTGATACCAACTTGTCACGACTCGGACTTCCCACCATCGGAATCGTGATGGCACCTACTCGTGGTAGCTAGGCAAGCAAACTTATTTACCCTTTCCTTACTAGACAATTACTTTAACAGTTTACAACATCAATATAGAACATGAAATTTAACAAGAATAATAGCAGAAGTCTGATTTATAATTACGAATCATAACGCAGAGCAGTCATTAATAGCCTCTACCCAAGATTTGGTGTCACAGTACTCACGAACTACTAAGAATATACTAAATACAATGGTCTGAAAGAAATATATAAGTTGTCCGTCTCGAAAACAATGAGGCAACAGTCTAAAAGAGAACATAAAGAAGAGACGTCGGGCCTGCGGACGCCTCCAAGGCTACCTCGGTCTCCAAAAAAATGAAAGCATGCTCCCGCACTAATGTTGTTGTTGTTCATCAAAACCTGGACCTGTGCAAAAATGTACAAAAGTGTAGCATCAGCACAACCGACCCCATGTGCTGGTAAGTGTCTAACCTAACCCCGGCGAAGTAGTGACGAGGCTAGACTGGACACCACATAAACCTGTGCAGTCATAAATATACACCAGAAATCGAATACAAGGCAAATTACAACATGGGAGGGGGAAACATGTTATGGGGAGATACAATATTAACAGTAACCCCGAGTAACAAACTAAAGCAGCTTAGATTCACAATGATCAAGGAACCAATACTCAATACAAACACATGGTATCAATAACTGTTGCGGCGTACAACCCGCTCCACAAATACCACTGTTGCAGCGTGAAACCCGCTCCACAAATACTACTGTTGCGGCGTGCAACCCGCTCCACAAATACCACTGTTGCGGCGTGCAACCCGACCCATAATGACCATTGTTGCGGCGACCGATCCATAATGACCATTGTTGTAGCGTGCAACCCGACCCATATCATTATTTCGGTGCGCAACCCGATCCTCAATGTCATTTAATAGTCTAACTTCCCAAACAACAGTCACAATTAAGGAACATAAAAATAAGCAAATATTTGACAAAATCCCAACAAGGGAATAATCAACAACGCTTTCTTTTTCTTACTTTTCTTATCTTATAACCCACTCTACTAGTTTTAGCCAACGCTCCAAGCAATCAAGTAATCATATCACCGTTCACATGTTATTCACAACATATAGGAATCCTCCAATAATCACGAAGTTCACAACCAAGTCATGATAACCACATTATAAGGACTCACGGTCATGCTAGACATTAATGCATAGATACTCGTCATTATGTCTATTCATTGTACTCGATCACATAGCAATTAGCAACAAGATTCAACTCCTATTCCCTCAAGCTAGGGTTAAACCAAACACTTACCTCAAAGCCTTGAACTCCACTTAATCCTCAACTATCACTTTACCTCGCGGTTCCACCTCCAATTCGCTCGAATCTAATCACAAATTGTTCAATTACTTTAATAAACACTATATGAATCAATTTGAATGCATAAAAATGATTTTCCCAAGTTTTTCCCAAAAATGCCCCCGGGCCCACGTGGTCAAAACCCGAGGTTCGAACCAAAACCCGATTACCCATTCCCCCACGAATTCAAATATGTAATTTGTTTTGAAATCGGACCTCGAATCGAAGTCCAACTCCCCAATTTATGGAAAACCTAGGTTCTACCCAAAAACACCAATTTCACCCATGAAAATCCTTGATTTCAAGTGGAAAACATGTTTAATGATGTTANAAGTATAAAATTTGCTGGGCTGCGGATATGGGAATTGCGAACCTTGGTTCGCAATTGCGAACCAAACAGGGCTGGGAATTGCGACATTTCAGTTTGCATTTGCGAACTCTGGGCCTAAGTGCAGACTTCGCATTTGCGAAGTATTGATCGCATTTGCGATCTTGGCACTCTCGCATTTGCTGGCACTGTGATCGCATTTGCGACCAGTGCCTGAAAATCCCTTACTCGCATTTGCGAGCAATTTATTCGCATTTGCGATCCCAAGCCAAATCCCCAGACTTCGTATTTGCGATGGGGAGTTCGCATTTGCGAGTCTCGCATTTGCGAGAAATCCTTCGCAAATGCGAAGATATCAGACCTGACCTGCAACTATTGTTCCAAAGTTCAAAATGTAGCTCGACACCTATCCAAAACTCACCCGAGCCCTCAGGGCTCCAAACCAAACATCTATACAACCTCACAAACATCCTACGGACTTATCCGTGCAATCAAATCACCAAAATAACATCAAAATCATTGAATCAAGCCCCAAAATCATCATTTTCATTTCAAACATCATAAACTTCCAACTTTAGATATTTAGATCCGAAACACGTCAAATGACGTCCGATTTCGACCAAACTTTACAGAAAGCGCTTAACACATATTTAAGACTTGTATCGTGCGTCGGAGCCAAAATATGAGCCCAATACCCTAGTCTTTTATTCAATTTCCATTTCCATTTTCCTTAATAATTTCAGAAAAACAATATAACAGAAAAATTCTTTCCTCGGGCTCTAGGCCTCGGAATTCGACTCCGGGCACATACCCGAGTCCCATATTTTTCTACGGACCTTCCGGGATCGTCCAATCTCGGGTCCGGGTCCATTTACCCAAAATGTTGACCAAAGTCAACTTTAATTATATTAATATCAAAATTCTTCAAATGTTTCACAGAATTCACATATTTCAACATAAAAGCTTTCCGGCTACGGGCCCGGACTGCGCACGCAAATTGAGGCAAGTAAAAAAATAAGGTTTTCAAGGCCTCGGAAGCACTAAACGAATGAGGAAACAGGTGATGACCCTTTGGGTCGTCACAGTCATGATACGTAGGCAATATCCATAAGATTCTACCACAATCATATATAATAAATAAATAAAATGAAAAAAAAGGTGAAAAATATTGATAATAATAAGGACTAACTGAGTTCATTCTAACATGTCTTGTTTTGAATTATGAAGAAAGTTGAGGTGGTCGGTTTGTGATAACTCTTCGCTACAACACAAAGGCAAAATACCATGGCAGAGAACAACAGAATGAAGTTGGTTGATACTGGGGCCGGAAAATAGCTGGTCGAACATGGCAACGGGTTGGTAGAGGAGGTAAAACTATTGAGACAACATGTGGCGGACATGTATCGAGCATGGATAATCAGGAAAGCACCACCCCCGCCACCACCCAGCTTCCTAGACGTTGTCCTTACCCAAACTCCGGATACAACGCCAGGCGATCCTCCACATTCTCCATATTTACCCGCTTACCACAGTTTTCCCAACCACCCTAGTGGCTCACTCACTCGTCATCCAACTATCTTTTCCCAAAAGTACCCTCCTGTCACATCCACTATCCCCGACAAAAAACATCCACCCGAAGCTCATGATGCCCAGTATTACCCCTCCGAGGTCGCGCATAAAGTTCCTAACTCACACAAGCAGGGCCTTAGGATGAGCCCCATGTTGAAAATGAAAGGTTCACAAGAATAGAAGGGCTAGATGGGGTGCCTAAGATGCTGAAAGGCGTAGAACAGTCCTTAAGGAACAATCAAGAAATGAGGGATCAAGGTAGCGTGGATTGCAAAGAACCGTCTGTGTCTCCTAAAGATCGCCTTCCCGTGGGGTTTAAAGTACCAAAACTTAGCTTGTATGGTGGGTTTGGGGATCCGGTATCCCACCTGAAGGTTTATTGCAATGAAATGAGAAGTGTGGGAGAGAAAGATGACTTGATGATGACATGTTTCAGTAAGAGCCTAACTGGGGCAGCTTTGGACTGACATAATCGTCAAGATGTTGATAAGTGGCCTACGTTGGGTGACATAGCTTAAAACTCTGTCCGACACTTTCAATGCAAAACAACTGTTACCCAGACCGCTCCTCCCTATCTAAGATGGAAAAAAAGCCAGAGGAAACCTTTAGGGAGTTTGGGCTCAGATGGAGAGAGCAAGCTACTCAAGTCAGTACCCTGATTAGAAAATAAGAAATGGTTGAGCTTTTCCTACAAGCCTAGGGGCCCACCTACTTCAGTCATTTGATCCCGGATGTAGGCAGACTTTTCGATGAGGTGTTAAGAATGGGGGAGCTAGTAGAAGAGGGAATCAAGTTAGGAAAGATCATGAGTTGGTCGAAAGACATTCAGAATATCCCAGCAAGTTTGGGTAGGGGAGGGAGAAGCGGAAAAGATGACCCAATGGGTTTTCCTGATTAACACTCCCAGCCCCGACAACGTCCCCGGGATATCCTTGTGCACCAAGTGACCCTTCCCAATGCTATTCCAAGAGTCATACACTATTTTCCCGGTACCCAGCTCCACAAAATGCTTATCTACCCCCACGAGCCTGCCAGAAACTCCCTGGATTGAGTTTTCGGCCCAACCAAGCATATAGGGATGAGAGGTTGCGGAAGAAGAAAGCCTACACTCTATTGGAAGGGTCATATGCCAATCTCTTCCAGAGGTTAAGGAGTTCGGGTAGGTTGAAGCCTATCCAGATAAAAATACCAAACCCTCTTCCAAAGAAGTTTGATTTTTATCAAAGGTGTGCCTATTGCTCAGATGCCCCGGGGCATGACATAGAGAAGTGTTGGCAATTGAAAGGAGCGGTCCAGAAGCTTATTGACGCAGGTGCAATTACTGTGCAAAATCCAAATGCAGCAGATACTAGCCAAAGCCTATTGCCTATTCACAATGAGACGCATATGGAGGACATGGTTTGTGTGGAAAAGGGATATAAGAATTGTTCTGAGATTCTCGGAGGGCCACCAGCCGCAAAGCTTTCAGCACTATCAATCTTGGTTCCGAAAGTTGATCATAAGAATGAGTCTGCTAAAGGGACCTATAAGCAAGTTTCTAAGGATAATAAGATGAATACTTGTGAAGGTTCTAATAATGTTAATGTTGAACTCATTGGCTAAGACGCAGAGCTTGGTAATTGAAGAGACACTCCATTTCTCGGTCAGCTGGAGAGGAGTTTTGGTGGCTAATTTTTTTGTCATTTTTGTTTGTCCAAAGTTATTTTAGTTTTGTAAGTTGGATATTATCTTGTAAATAAAACCCTCATATCTTTTGATTTTGTCCAAGTTCCTTTGGTCGTAATACCTCATGTCAGTGTTGTCTAGGTTTGTTCTAAGGGTTGTAATCCCAGTTTAGTTTGCTTGTCTTGTTTGTTCAAACTGTTTCATTGTCTAATGCTATGTCCTGTTCTCTATTATTTTTAGTCATTTTCTATTGTTTGTCCTCTCCTTTCTATTGTTCTTTTCCTGTCAACTCTAGTGACATGACATGCGCGCACATTTCTAGGCCTAAATCTTAAAAGTTCAATCATAAAGCAATTGGGAAGATAATAGGGGCACTTGAGGGAAATAAGAACAGATTGAGCCCAAACCTTGTGAAACTGGGACAGATAGAACATAAAGAAACCTTATGTTTCATGCTGCGTCAGTTGGAAAATAAGGACAAGTTTGCCAAAAATTGGCAAGATAATAAGAGTGAGAGTGTTATCCAATAGTGCTTTAAAATTGACAAATGGAAAGGGCGAATGTGCAGATCTGGTTAGTGAGTCTGGCACAAGCAGAAGATGTTACGAGTACCTCATTAATTATGTTGTTTGTACTTGGTATATTTCGAAGATTGGAATGACGATGGCATTTCGTTCTACTACCTAAACACTTTATCCTTCGTTACCCCTTTTAGCCTCACTTGTTTTCTTTCATACCCCTCTTTCGGAATCAGTAGCAAAAATTAGAAACACAAGCATGAAAGATAAAAAAAAAATTATAACAACAAGGAATTCAGGGTGAACTACGTTTGACCTGATTCCTTTTAAGGATACGTAGGCAGCTTCACGGCTCGGTCATAGGGAAATAAAAATCAAAGAGTCCACAAGCAAGAAACTGGGACAGAAGTTATGTTTGTAATGAGAAAGTTGGTTCCGAAGGTTGTAATTTTGAACCCATGTTGAATTGTTTTGAGCCTTTGATACCCTTTCTTCCTAGCCCTATCCAAAAGCCCACATTACAGTCCAAAGAAAGAACTTCCGGTCAGTTTTCGAGAGATGCCAAGTCAAGCAAGCAAAGGCGAATCATGTCAGGGGTAACACTCCAGTCCAAATAATGGAAATGAAAGAGTCTTATTGAGGAAAGCCCTCACAGGTACCGCAAGGTGAGGAAAGCTGAGAGAAATAAAAAATGAGAGAGTCTTATTGGTGAAAACCTTCACGGGCACCATAAGGCGACTGTAAGTAGAGAGAAAGACCAAAATGAGAGAGGCTTGATGGTGAAAACCTTTCGGGTACCACGAACTGAATAAGGATTGCGAATCCAATTGGATAAGCGGAGCTTTGAAGCCCAGTTTCACGGCGAAAAAGCACAACAAAAGCTGAACATCAGACTCATTTAACAGAATAGGCCGCAAGTGCATGTCACGATCATTAGAGTTGGTATCCACATCTAATAGGTTTCTATTTCATAGCTTTTTGTTTAGGAATCATCTTTTTCCTTTATTTCTACTCCTTCTCCTTGTTCACTTCTTCATGAGTCTGTCTGGTCAAAACGAGTGAGAAATGACTTCAAAATTTGCCATCAGTTTCCCTATTGCATAAGACAAGATCTGTGCTAAGTACATCAAAGTGTCCTAAGTCCGGAAAGAACAACAAGTACGCTGAGCTAGTAATAATCAACATGCTTTGGGATCCCTGCAAAATACGAAGGTTTGATCCATAACAGTTCATGGAGAATGAGACAGATGGAGGGTGTTGGGTGAAGGATCAAAGGTATATTCTATGATGAGATTGACAAAAAGGTTGGACCAGTGACAACCAAGACGTTCCAAATAGAAGTCAAAGGTTATAGTCCTCAAGGCCAAGGCCAATGGTTTAAATCAGGAAAGAGTAACGCGTGCTGAAGTTGGTAACACGCAATATTCTTGGGGATCAGATGAAACACAATGTTTGGGTAGATGCCGTTTCAGGAGCAATACAACAAATATAGGAGATGGGTTTGAATGGAGAAAAGATATTTCAGTGATACGGATGACAGAGAAAGTGGTTGATCAATAAACAGGCAAGATCTTCGAATGGAAGTTAGCTATTATGAGGAGAAATCGCCCTCAAAGGTCAAGGCAGTCGGGCGAAGCAGAGCGTGGAAAAAAGGAAATCATCCCCAGCGAGAATGTCACAACCGACCACCATTTTCAAAACTGACAATTTTTTTGTATATAACAGGAACAAAGCAGTGCAGGGAAATTGAAAAAAAAAACAGAAGAGCCGACAAAGGGAAGTTTCTCAAATCTTTACCTTTATTTGTCTGGTTATTGTGCATAAAATCTTAGTCGGATGAATCTTTCTCCTAAGATAACAAAAATGGACCTAGTCTGATGAATTATCTCCTAGAGTCAAAATCTTAGTCTGATGAATTTTCTCCTAAGATAGAAAATCTTAGTCTAACGAATCTTTCTCCTAAGATAACAAGAAGTGGAAGGCAACAGTTGGAAAGTTTCAAATAAGATAACAGAAGTAGAAGGCAATAGTTGGAAAGTTTCAGATAAGGGGAAGCAACAGTTAGAAAGTTTCAGATAAGAGGAAGGTAACAATTGGAAAGTTTCGGGCAAGATAACAAGAAGTAGGAAGTAACAGTTCGAAAATTACAAGAAGTAGGAAGGCAACAGTTGGAAAGTTTCAAATAAGATAATAGAAGTGGAAGGCAATAGTTGGAAAGTTTCAGATAAGAGGAAGGTAACAATTGGAAAGTTTCGGGCAAGATAACAAGAAGTAGGAAGTAACAGTTGGAAAGATAACAAAAATGGACCTAGTCTGATGAATTATCTCCTAGAGTCAAAATCTTAGTCTAATAAATTTTCTCCTAAGATAGAAAATCTTAGTCTGACGAATATTTATCCTAAGATAACAAGAAATGGCAAGCAACAGTTGCAAGGTTTCAAATAAGACAACAAAAAGGGGAAGGCAACAAGTAGAAAGTTTCAGATAAGATAACAAGAAATGGGAAGCAATAGTTGGAAAGTTACAAATAAGATAATAATAAGTGGAAGGCAACAAGTAGAAGGTTTCAGATAAGACAACAAGAAGTGGGAAGCAACAATTGGAAGGTTTCAAGTAAGACAACAAAAGAAGACCTAGTCTGATGAATTTTCTCCTAGGATCAAAATCTTAGTCTGACGAATTTTTCTCCTAAGATAGGAAATCTCAGTCTGATGAATCTTTCTCCTAAGATAACAAAAGAAGACCTAGTCTAATGAATTTTCTCCTAGGATCGAAATCTTAGTCTGACAAATTTTTCTCCTAAGATAGGAAATCTTAGTCTGATGAATCTTTCTCCTAAGATAACGAAAGAGGACCTAGTCAGATGAATTTTCTCCTAGGATCAAAATCTTAGTCGGATGAATCATTCTCCTAAGATAACGAAAGAGGACCTAGTTAGATGAATTTTCTCCTAGGATCAAAATCTTAGTCGGATGAATCTTTCTCCTAAGATAACAAAAGAGGAAACGACAATTGGAAAATTTATGAGAAAGTAGTCGGAAGGTCGAAAATTCTCAACCAGGTTTAAAACAATCCAACAAAATAGAGTATGGAAAGGAGAAAGGGAAAAACCATCCCCAACAAGAGTATCACAACTGCATTTTAAATTGCCGAGATTGAAACAGGAGCAGAAATCTCGTTTGTTTCGGAGAAACCCACCGTAAGGAAAGGCATGCACCAAACAGAACAGGGAAGACAACACAAGTATTAAAGGAAAGCAGTTTCAAATGAAGATAATCCAAGTTTCGAAGTAAGATAATCCAAGTTTCATGGTTCAAGATGCAAAGGAAAACAATATCAAGTAACAAAACACGTACCTTTCAAGATCAAGAAGTCAGGAACCCGCCTGGAGAGCAGAGGAATACAATTCAAGCTAAGAAATCGGAGCAAGGCAGCAACAAAGGAATTGCTACAAGAGAATACAAGACAACAAGGCAGCAAGAAACACAAGAGCAAGTTTGAAGGTCTAGATAGGATTTTGTAATTTATAGACTATAGTTTAGTCTAGATTCTTATTTTCTTTTAGCATGGTGCAATAAGGAGGTCAGTAAGCAGCAGCAGCAGTAGCAACAACAGTAAACACAGCTTCATGGTAGTCCCAGCTACCAAAACTACCCGAACTACATTGACCTAATTCCTTTTTAGCCAAGGATATGTAGGAAACCTTTGAAGCAAGGTTCGGTCAAATCTTTCAAAAAAATGCTTCACACGGAGTATTCGAACAGGCAAAAATCGCTCGTATCCGCTCACTTTATCTTTGCACTAAAACTCTTCGTGTTTCCGGACAAAGAGGGGCAGATGTGAGCACGTAATTTTTGCCTCACATGAATTACTCCCAAAAAAATCAAAACAAAATGTTTGTTTTATTGTGTGCAATTTTTGTGAATTTTTGTGATATTTTTGTTATTGTTTGCATTCGTGTGTGTGCACGTTTATTTGATCAAATTAATGAAAAAAATACAAAAATAAGTTACATTTGCATTTTTAGGATTTAATTTTTACAATTAGGGTTAATTAAGCAAGTGTTTGTTTTACAAAAATAAAAAGAAATCACAAACATAACGCACTTTGCATTTTAGTGTTTAATTGTGTGATTGGGTACTTAAGTGTTTGTGATAATTAGATAATTAGTATTTTTAAGTTGACTGGGTTTATAATTTTAGTTTTCAATTTTGGAAAATAATTTAGGGAGAAAATAAAAAGAAAAAGAAAATAAAGGAGGAAGAAAATCGGATTGGTCCAAACCAATTTATCCAAAAAATACCCAGCCCAGGCCCAATTATCCCCCATCCGATCCAAGATGTTCGATCGTCAAAACGACGCCGTTTCAAGAATAGCTGATCTGAGCCGTCCATTTTCTTTGATCGAACGGTCCTGTATAATCCCCACAACCCGACCCATTTTTCCATAGACCGACCCAATCCCCAACCAGCCAAAAGGACTCTCTTTTCCCTAAGTGAATTGATCCAAGCCATTGATCCCAATTGATCCAACGACTTGGAATCAATCTCCCTACCTGTATATATATGTGTAACACACCCCGCCTCCTCCTAAAGCCCCCACCTCATCTCCTTCATCTCTTCAGAGACGACCCAAGCCCGTCTCTCTCCGCCTCCCACCACCCTACTCCGCCCACCAGAAATTGCCTCACGACAGTTCTGGTGGTCCAAAAAACCTCAAAATTACACCGTCTCTTCACCTCAACCTCCCCATTCCGAAACACTAAGCCATCTCTTTCAAATCCTAGCCCACCTCCTCGAATAATCAAAACCCTAATAGCCTTCCACCATGTTTGGTGGCACCATCTCCGATGGCCACAAAAATCACACCCCTGAACCATTATCACCACCCTATTCCAGATACCAACTCCATTTCCTTCGAACACCCCTCGAACAAGTCAAATATCAATTTAAAACCAGATACCCTAGCGTCGCCACAAAATCCCCTGGTGGCGGCGCCACCTCATTTCAGCCCCAAATTAACACCCAAGTATCCTTTCCCAACCCTCTTCTATAATTTCCAAGAATTTTCCCTTGAATCACTTTTAAACTTTTAAAATCTTAAATCCGGGTCCTAAGAGGATAGACCTAAGTTCGAGATTGATGGCAATTATGCCACTTTTAGAGCCGATTTTGTCACTTAATAGTGTTATTCATTTGCTCTAACAAAGAACAAGTGATTAACATTATTCGGTGTCGAAATCGGAAGGTCCAGTCAAGTCCGAGTAAAAAATGGTTAGTTTCTTTTTCTTTCATTTTCATTTCCTTTCTTTTATCTTGCCGTTCCTGTATATCCGTTTCGTGTGTTCATATATATGTCTTCTGCTTCGTCTCTTTTCTTCTGTTTCTTTAGTTGAATCAATGTTTGAATCAAGTTTTAGATTAACTGAGTGCTGTCATTTTGCTATTTGAAGTCAAAATTCTCCAGGCTCTATTTCATAATATTTTTAGATTGGTTGGGACGAGTCAATAGGAATGTTCAGTTTCTGATTGTCCTTGGTTTGTTGTGATCACTTAGTTTAGTTGAAATAGGTCGTATAGCTTAATAATTTGGTCGGATTGGAATGGGTCATGTGGACCCTTTCAGTTTGAATCATTTGGACCCAGGGTCTGCTAGGGGAAGGGGACAATTAACAGGGGATTAAAGGGACGATTAATTGGTTAAAAATCAGACTAAGTGGCATGACAACATGGTTTATCAGGGCATGCCTGGATTTAAATATTAGACTGCCCATAATAATTTGAATTTAACAAAGAAAAAGGTTTAAAGGTGGAACTGACATTGAGTAGTGGAGAGCACCAGGGAATAACATGGGGGTGTAAACATTTATTAATGGGTTGAGTGCTATAATGAGTTGGCAAAGGTTTGAGGAAGTCTTTAAATACATACACACACATCCTGATTAGGAGACCTTCAGACATATAGAACACTTAAGGATACACTTTGATACACACTCATATACACAGATAAGAAAAATACTGGAGATTATTGAGAGAAAGGGGATCAGACCTTAAAGACTTGTTCAGAGAAAGAGAGAGAAGAGACTGAAAATTCTGAAAAATAGAGATATAGATAGATTTGGGAGGGATTAGAGCTTAAAAACATTCTGAGAGAGACTTAAAGGCTGAAGATACTGAAATAAGGCTAAGGTTGAGAATTAAAGGAAAAAGCTACTGTTTCATTAATTTCCAGTAATTCTGACTCATTTTCAGTTCTTCTGAAATTTCTTTTGATTCATCTGAGTGGGTTTGGAACTACTACACTTCATTTCTTTGGTTTGAAATTGAAACTAGGCTGAATACATTTTGGTTAGCTGCTGTTGTTGATTCTGCTGTATATTTGCTAATCAATCACTCTTGTGTTTTTCTCCCATTTTCCAGGTATTCTTTGAATCTATAGAAGATGAGATACAAAAATAGGAAAGTTGTAATTGCCTGAAGCTCAATAAATGAATGGCCTTTTCCCTTAAATCTTCAATGATAATTGTTTGTTTAGAATATATGAATTCAGTAGTATAATGTGAAAATGTTCAGTCCAGTTTGTTCATCTTAGTATGAGTAGTGTTCATAGGAAGCCATTTTGCTTTTTCTTTCTCATTTGGGTATTTGTAATCTGTTAACTTAGTTAAACATTCGAGAGATTGGGTATATGGATCGTTGACCTAGGCATATCCTATTCAGTAGTGCCAGAGTAGTATGGTTTAACTTTAGTATATCCAAGTGTGGTATCCTGCTAGCTAAAATTGTTAAATCTGGAATATTATTGAGCCTAAAAATGGTCCCAGGAATAGTATTCATGCTCATACCAATATTTCTGTATTTAATAGATAGTTGAAATGGTTTTACTTCAATGCTTAGTTTCAATAGTCTTAGCCTAGAGATCATGTGATGAGTTTCAAAAGTTGCATCTCTCTTAGTTTGAACATTTAATTACCATAATTTGTCTATTAATTGTATATTGAAATCAAGGACTGATGCAGTAATATAAATTTGTCTGTATAGTGGCTTGGACCTTTTGGACCATAAAGGTTGGGCCTGATTACATAGCAAACAAGACCAAAGGTCTCCATCCCATTAAATTGTTTTCTGGGGCTAAAAACTTTGGGCCTGTAATGGATCGATACTGGGTCTAGACATTTAAGTCAACTGAAGCTTCAAATTTTGGGCCCAAGACTGAAATGGCAACTGGTCTGTTATTATTTAAATGGTAGGCTATGGGCTTTAAGTTAGGTAGCGGGTTCAAATTAAAAGGTTCTTCCTTTTGTTTGGATCCGGACTTGAACTTGAAGCCCGAATTTTGTAATACTAATTAATTAGGTCTTTGTTAGAGACATACCAAATAGAAAAGCGTAGCTGCTTTAGGTTTGCCCTTTAAATAATAAAATGAGACGAGCCTCGCTAAACAAAACACATAAATTGCGGGGCCTTCTTCAAATGTATATACTAAAATACTTCGAATTCGGGATGGGTCGTTTAGCGAATTTCACGGCCTTCCCCAAAGATAATAATGCGCTAGTTTCTTTAGGCGCGTTCTTTAATAACCTTACCTTCCTAAATTCGCGTGTGCATTTCATGTGACCCAAATCTAAATTCCAAAACGTTGAATAAAATATGTTTAGGATTGCGGGTGCATTTCATGTGACGCGATCCAAAGACATGTTTTAAACGGCGTTCATCATTCTTTAAAAAATTGAATAAAAGCGGTTAAAAGCAAAAATTTGCACATAGGTTCAAAAGGTATTAAAATCAGATAATTAAGTCGAATATAATAGTTGAGCGACCGTGCTAGAACCACGAAACCCGAGAATGCCTAATACCTTCCCCCGGGTTAAGAGAATTCCTTACTCGGATTTCTGGTTCACGGACTGTTAAATAGAGTCAAACCTTTTCTTCGATTCGGGATTTTTAACTGGTGACTTGGGACACCATAAATCTCCCAAGTGGCGACTCTGAATCTCTTAATAAATGAATTCTGTTTCGATTGTTCTTTAATTGGAAAAACCCATTTATGCCCTTACGGGTGTAGCGTAAAAAGGAGGTATGACACCTATCTTGAGGAGCTTCGTTACCTCGTCTTTGATGAATACATGCTTTATCTCGGACTAGGGTCTCCTTTTTTCTTCACCGATTTGTACCTGGGGTCGATGCTTAGTCGATAGCTAGTTATCTCTGGTGGGATCCTTGTCATGTCTAAATGGGACCAAGCAAAGCAATTGATGTTTTTAATAACGAATTGAATGCATTTTTTCCTCAGTTCGGGTGTTAATCCCGTCCCCAGGTATACCTTCCGATCTGGGAGACACTCGACTAATACAGCTTGCTCCATCTCTTTAATAGTCGACTTTATTGAATCTGATTCTTCGGTGGGAAATAAAGGTTCTGGGAGCGAGGAAATCATCTTCATTATCCTCGGGTGTTTGTTTCCTTTCCAACTCTTCCGAGGTGGAGTATACAGAATTCGGTACCTCTTTATGTACCGCGAACATTTTATTTGCCGCATGTTGCTCTCCGTATACTGTCTTTATTTCGTCCTTTGTTGGAAACTTCATCATCTGATACAGGGTCGATGGTACTGCTTTCATGTTATGTATCCCTGGCCTACCGAGTAAGGCATTGTACATCATTTCACCTTTATTGACGTGGAATTTAGTATCTCGAACTATATCAAATATGTTAAATGGGAGGGTGATTTCTCCTTTTGTTACTTCTCTGACCATATTGAAGCCGTTGAGAATTCGGGAGGTAGGTATGACCAGACCGAATAATCCGAGCTGTTCTACCACCGTCAATCTAATTAACTTGGCTGAGCTACCTGAGTCCACAAGTACATGTTTAATTTGGATGTTATTTAAGAAAAACAAGATTACCAGCGCATCGTTGTGGGGGTGAGACAGAGTCTCGAAGTACTCTTTGCTGAATGAGAGGATGTCTTCGGATGCGCGGCCCCGAATTTGCCGTTGTGTTTCCACAGAAACCTTAATTCGCTTTATCGCGTGCCCCTGGGGAACGTCGATTCCCCCCGATAATCATATGAACGATGTGTTGAGGTTTTCCAGCTTCGCTTCCCCTGTTTGCCTCACTTTCTTCCCAGGTGAGGTTTTCCCGAATGTCTTGTTGATCTTCTCGGTGTACACTCCTGTCAGTGTAGGAACTTACGCCAATGTGTTGAGTGTCGCACGAGGCCATATCAATGGGAATCGGTTCTGGTGAATACTCAGAGTTTCATGGTGGTATACCATTACCCCGAACAGCCACACCATTTTTTCCATGCGTTTACTGAGATAGACATTTTGACCTGAAATCAAAGATCTTGGACAAGAAAAATTGTGAAAGGTAACTTGCGTTATGTAGTAAACCATCAAGAAGATAATCACTATTATTTTTAGCCCCACGGTGGGGGCCAAACTATTTACCTTGAAAATGGTAATAACAATTAGATTTGATATTGTGATTATAAAAATACGTAATCTATTTTTATGCTAGTTGTTAGGAAATAGATGATGAGTGAAAGACTATAAAATAGGATAAGAGCTTGTAGATAGTGTAATGACCAAATCGAATGGTTGGAAATCAGGGTCTTGAGCTGGCGTATATGGGGCCTCGAGGTCGAGTCGGACGCTCGTCTGAAGGCAATCGAGGGAGTATTAACAGTTATGAGAGTTGTGGTGGCAACTCTTTATGATCAATAATGAGAAATAAATAATGAACAACAGATAGAAAACAATGAGTATAAGCAATAAATGTAAATAATTGAACCAAGGGAATATGTTAAGGCTAGAGAGAAGAGAAATGTTCTTGTATTGAATGTTATGAATAATGTTCTCCTTTACATATGAGGGGAAAATCCCAATATGACACATGTGTAATTATTACACAAAGTAGCTGGTACAACCACTCAATCAGCCTTGTACAGGTTGTCACTATTTGTGCAGGTGTTGTTAGAAAAATACCGCTCCTAGGGAACTTCCCGCTTACTTGTAATAACCTATTGGTTCGTTCTTCCTCGACACTGGGCACGAAAAACCTTTGAAGATTTCGAAGTTTGAGCTACCTTCGGGCCCTTCGAGCCCTTCGAGGTGAAATTACGTAATGCCTCGCCGACCGTGAAATTGGTCTATCCAATTGTAGCTGCATACAACGAGAAATTCACGAGGGTACTTGCGAGAACCATTCTGATGTCGAATCACTGGTTCACAAAGTCATCAGAGCAGGGTACTATCGGGATAATATGGAAAAAGATACTAACGAGTTTGTTCGAAAATGCGACAAATGCCAAAGACATGCACTGATGATCCACCAGCCCAGGGAGGAACTTTATTCAGTCCTATCCCTATGGCCGTTCATGAAATGGGGAATGGATATCGTCTGCCATCGGCCCCAGGTAAAGCTAAGTTCATTTTTTTATGATAGACTATTTCTTTAAGTAGGTTGAAGCACAAGCTTTCGAGAAAGTTAGAGAAAAAGAAGTTATAAACTCCATCTGGGATCACTTCATATGCCGATTCGGGATACCTGCCGAGATAATATGCGACAATGGAAAATAATTTATCGGCAGCAAAATAACAAAGCTCCTCGAGGATCACAAAATAAAAAGGATATTATTGATGTCGTATCATCCTAGTGGGAACGGGCAGGCTGAATCAATAAAAAGTGAGAATGGACAGGCCGAATCAATAAATAAGACCATAATTAAAAATCTAAAGAAAAGATTGAACAATGCTAAGGAAAAATGGAGAGAAAATTTTTCCGAAGTACTTTGGGCATATCGAACAACGTCAAAGTCTAGTATGGGGGAAACACTGTTCTCCCTAGTATATGGCTCCGAAGCTCTGATCTCGGTCGAGGTCGGGGAACCCAGCATCAGGTTTTGATACATAATGGAAGAATCGAATTACGAGGCTATGAACACAAGCCTCGAATTGCCAGATGAAAAACGGGAAGCCGCCCTTGTTAGAATGGCAGCAAAGAAGCAGTGCCATCGAAAGATACTACAACCGAAGAGCCAATCTTCACCACTTTGGGATCAAGGACTTAGTTCTGAGAAAAGTCACCCTCAACACTCGAGGCCCAAACGAGGGGAAACTCGACCGAAATTGGGAAGGACCATACCAGGTCCTCGGTGTCATCGAAAAGGGATCTTACAAACTTGGCACGATGAACGACGAATAATTGCCAAATAATTGAAACATATCACTCCTCAGCCGATAGTATTTCTAAGGTATGAATCTCTCATTTTTCATTTGTATTTGATACTAACTTATTGCAGGTGCTCGATCAAAGACATCGAGAAATTATTCAACACCAAGACCTCAGGTTTTAAAGCACGCGTTGCACTCTTTTTCCCTTAGATCGATTTTTGTCCCAAATGGGTTTTTCCGGTTAGGTTTTTAACGAGGAAAAAAAAAATTTGCTACATGGGGACAATTCAACAGTATCTCATGCTTCTTTACAATCAACCTCGAATACTGGGGGGGGGCATCAACCTCGGATGTTATGTTCTCAAGGAAAATACTTTGTCTCAACAAGTCTCGATAGGCAAAATTTTCTAAAGGGCCGAATGGTCAAATGAACCATTTTATTGTAGATCACTCGAGCACATATGGAAAAACATGTACGCATGAACGATTTATGGAAAGAAGTATTTTTTCCTTACCAAATATTCCATGCCTTAGTGAAATTTCTACTTTATAATTTCTACTTTACTTATGATCTATTCCGGAAGCTGGCTCGAGTGCCGTTCGCAACTAAAGCTCAAGCTATCAACCCCATACTGGGGGACTGCTATCCAAAAATTGACGTGTTAAAATTATTAAACTTCGAGACCAAAAGACCTTGAAAAGGAAATCCTTAGTTTTATAGGCGACGACCACCCCACTTGGAGACTGACACTTCGAAGTGTAATCGATAAACAAGACCAAATGGAAAATCTCAAGGTAAAGGCTATAACCAAACAAACACGATTCGGAGACGTACGAATTCCGTAATGAAACAGGCCTTCAAATATTTTCATAAAACGATTTTAAAAAAAGGCTACCCTCGACAAAGTTACAAAGGTTTTCGATAGCGTCAACCCTCAAAAACCTTAAAATGGTACCAAATTGTTCGAACTCTCAAACAAACTTATGCTAAGGCATAAAAAATAAAAGGTTTTCGATAACACTGAATCCTAATGGATACAGATTTATCTTGTGCTATGACATAACATATTTTTATATGATTAAACTTTCTAAACTGAAAAGGGAAAAACCACTCTTTTAAGGCCATATCGGCTTGATTCAAGAGCCTAAGGTCCATTATATTGTTGAGTTCGAGGATCCACCCTCGTTCAACTGAAACCTAAGGGTTTTTTCTACTCCGAGTTCAAGCAAGTACTTCAACAAAATTTTTGCAAGGCAACGAAGTGAGTCAAAATTCTCACAAGATATAAATTATATCAAAATTATCATAAGGCGAAAAGAAAAATATAGTTTTCATAAAAGAGAAATTGGAGACGAGTCGGAAAGAAAAGGGATCTTTCATATATGCAAAAATATTTACAAAGACCACTCAGGTTCTTACAAAAATAAATTTAAATATGAAAAAAAAAAATTAAGTCCCTAATCTTCCCTAGGAGCCTCATATTCATCTTCTCCACTCTCGGATCCACTCACACTCCCGGGGTCATCATCATCAAAAGAAAGCAGCACCCTGGCTTCAGCCTCGAGTACTTTTTCACTCTCGATCTCGACAACAATGTTAAATCCACAAGCATGAAGATGCTTGAGAGTCTCACTCCGAGACTGGCATTTGGCATTCTTGACAACGCAGAATGATCGAGCCTGAGTGGCATTGGAAATTTCCTATGCTAAACGTAAGCAGCTTCAGCATCGGCTCGGTAGACGGCCATGACTGTCTCCACGTTAGCCTTTACTTTTTCTACCTCAGATGTGGCCTTTTCAAGTTCAGCAGTCAATCGATCCTCGAGCTCTTCAATTCTCTTAGTTCGGGCCAAGTTCTCCTCCTTCATGCTTGGGAGTTGACGTTCAGCCGATGATAGTAGGGTTCGACTGGCCTCTTTCTCCAAAGCAGGGTGATCTATATTTTGTTTCCACCCCAAAGTCTTTGCTTCCTTCATCTTGTCCTCCTCGCGAATTTTCTCAATCTTTTCAGCCTTTTGCTGAACCTTTAGGATTGGAGTGTTAGTCGTCATTCCTGGATTAATATAATGAGCTTCCAAAAATTTACAGTACCTGCTCAATCAGGTCGGTTTGCCCTTTATGAGTTGCTGCCAATTCATCTCGGAGGTCCTTGATCTCCTCTTCTTTTTGCCCACTGAGAGGTTTTAGGGCATCTCGCTCCTTCGTAAGCCTTTTAAGGTTGACCTCACATCGGTTCAGCTTTTCCCGGGATTTGGAAATCACTTCCCGATGAAGCGTCAAGGCCTATGAAGAAAGAAAGGAAAGTAAAAAATAAAGACATAAATAATATTGATAAACGGAGCTAAGACTTACCTGACTCAGAGTCGATGGGCCTCATCAAAGATACTCGATGCATCACCCATATCAGAAGCATTTTCAACTCCCGTGAAGCAAATGTGGAAAAGGTCCTCCCCTTCATGGGCCATTCCTACATCTGGGGTCTCCATGGCCTGGGCTTCCTCAATTCACCCCTCTAAAAATGTGGGGAGGGGCGGCGAATCGTCAACATTTATTGTCCTAAGTGAGTCACTTGAGGCGTTCTCTTTGTTTTGAAGGGCCTCAGAACTGGCCCCTTTAGGTACGTCCACCGATTTCCCATAACGACGAAAGGTATGTTCGGCCTCCGATGACTCAGGGACTTTGTTCTATCCATCTTCCGAGATCCCCTAGGTCCGAGGCTAAACCTCTTCAGTCATCACTAGCTCAACAGCCTTTGGGACTTCAACGCTCCTCTTTTGATCCACTAGCTCGAAGGCAGTATCCGTATTCTCCTCTTCTTCATCTCGTAGATGTTGAACTATATTTGCAGACAGGGCGGTGGTATTTTTCTTAGACTTGCGAGCCTTGCTCTTCTTGGGCTTTAGAGTATCATAGGGAAAGACCCTTTTTCTTTTCTTATCCTTAGCCAGCCTTGGGGACTCCTCCTCCTCCCCATATGGGGGCCTCATGATAGCGCTGTCTCCAAGACCTATATGAAAGGAAATCAAGTAGAAATAAAAAAGAGACATTTCAGAAAAGAGCGTCAAACGCATGAAAAGAAAATTACCATGATTTTTGGTCTCCCATCGGCCCATTTCCAAATCACTCCACGAGCGCTCTACATATGAAGAAGTTGATGCCAATTTTCGAACTCATCCCTCAAGGTTTAGAATTACACCAGGCACCCAAGAGACTGCTGCATCATACGAAGGAACATCGATGAGAAAAACCAAAAGGAACGAAACAATAAACGGGGGCCAAGAGAGGGGTTTGTAATTACGCTTCATGTTCCACTCTTCGGGGAATGGCATCTTCTCGGCCGGAATTATGTCGGAAGTCCTCACTCGGACAAGCCGGTACTCCATCCTCGATCTTTATCCTCATCTATACTCGAGAACAACACCTTGGTGGCCCGACATTGAAGCCATGTTAATACACCTCGATAGAGATGGGGGGTGTATAGTCTAATGAGATGGTCGAGGGTAAAATGCATCCCCTCGACTTTGCTCACGAAGAATCGAAGCAAAATGACAATGCACCAGAAAGAAGGATAGATCTAGCCTAGGGTTATTTGGTATTGGCAGCTAAAATCAAGGATAACGGGATCAACGAGACCCAGCGTAAAAGGGTAAGTGTAAGCACTTAAGAACTCTTTCACGTAAGTGGTGATGTCCTCTTCGAGGTTCAGAATCACCACCTATTAGCCTTCCCAATGGAAATATTTATTCACTTGCTTAAGGTAACCCTCAGTTATTGAGCATATATATCTCGACATTGGCTCACATCAGCTAGGGACCGATGAGGGTTTCTCAACCTTGAAATCGGAAGTAAGATCCCACACCCCGTGAACACACTCCTCGATGCGTCGCTCCACCAGCGTCTTGTCGCCGGCCGGCCATGATGAAGAAGCTTTCTCCTTTTGAGGAACGATTTTTGATGTTTTTTCCATTTTATATGGATTTAGGAAAAGACAAAGATAAGATTTGTAGTTTGGAAAAAATATTGGTAACGAGGCCTAGAAACTGTGCAAGGACAGAGGGGCTTTGATAAGATGCAAATCACTTTGACGATTTGCAGAAAGACTTGAAAAACTCAGAAGGATTTTGAAGATTGGTGCAAGACAAATTCAAAGTAAAGTTTAAAGACGTGAGAAGAAGACCTATTTAAAGATTCATGGCGACGGTTCAAAGGTACTAATGGCCGACCATCAACTAACGCTCATTAATGATCTTGGGAACCGTACCGACGTGACACTTCGGTCGTTTCTGTCACTTATGTCACAAGGGTGATGTCATAACTGGCATATAAAATCGAGGGCTCAATTTGTTTCTTCTCATTACACTTTAAGAAACGAGGGGACTACCTGTGTACGGTAAAAATAGTGCTTGCCCGATTTTGCCATTTAATCGAGACCAAGGAATCACGTCAGGATCGGTCTCGTAATGGATCATGTCAGAGCACGAGGATAAAGTACCAAGCTTGAGAATCTAGGTGCTCGTGGGGATCGAGGCCAACAGCGATCGAGACCATATTTGACAGACTTCGAACGAAACGCAATAACGGAAAGGCGAGATATCCGTAACCGGTCGAATATCAATCAGATCAAGGGCGGTTGTTTAGGCTAATCATGAGTTTTACTTCTGTAAATTCGAATTATACAATAATTAAGACTCCTCTACTATATAAAGAGTCTCCATCATTTGTAGACACCTTGCATTCACACAGATCAAAGCATATAATATTCTTTCTTTAGTTTTCATTCTCTTGATTATCAGCTCGTTGCATTTTTACTGTTCTTACATAACTAGCTCAAGGGTATAGAAGCTTGAGGGCTCTGTCCAAACGCTGATTTACGTTTATCAATTGGTATTAGGTGAAATCACGTATCCTTAAAACCATATTATAAGTTTAATTGTTATCCATTTTTCGGGTAAATATCGTCCAACCTTACGAGGCTATACCAGGGTCAAAGGTTGGTTTAAAGCTTCTCAAGCTGAAGTCTTAAGTCAAATACTCTAATTAATATTCCTCTTCTATTGTTTTGTTATATATACTGAGTTAACAAGAGATAATTTTTTCTATTGAACGGGAAAAGGCCAAAACAACCCTTCAACTACGGAAGAATTATGCTGAACGTCACCAAAATTAAGAAAGAACCAAAGCTAAACCC
>MU701023.1:82954-105714 GCA_026770625.1 Nicotiana glauca | reverse complement strand
GGCAAAAGAGTCACTAAAAGAGCCAAAAATTTATCACAAGAATTATTTCGGAGGGGCATTCTTAATTTACCATTTACATACAAGAGACTAATTTTATTAGTACCAAATAATCCAAAAGCCTCATCCTAGCAAAAACGACTAATTCCCTTAAGAAAGTTGTCAATCTATCTATCATCGGGAAAAGTCACCCGGTTCACTTTAAAAGTATTCCTTGGAAAAGAACCGTAGCATGAAGAAAACCCACGGTAATTTTATTTAAGGTAATGAAAATAAAAGATAAAGAAGACTTCTAAAAGGATACTAAAATAAAAGAAGCTAATACTACTAAAAAAATATAAGCTAAATAAGAAGAAAAATAAATAACGAAAGCAAAATAAAAACACAAATACGACTAATCAAACCAAGCCCGGCAAGGGCACATAATGTACAAAATAGCATAGTCACAAGCCCAGCGAGGGCATACAGTATCCATAACATAAACATACGCCCGGCAAGGGCACATAATCTCAAAACATGAATACAGTACAATAGCCACCCCCAACTAAAACATTGCAGTGTCCCCACTGCACAATATCAAATATAAAGAATAACTAGTTTGAGGGTCTCCCTGAGGTCTGCATCAGACTAGCAGACTGTGGGGGGACGGTTGATCAGTGCTGAGCTGTGCTCGTGGCTCCATCATCCTCGGTCTCCTCATCGTCGTCATCATCATCGTCAACACCGTCACTAGACATGAAGGAATATTCCTCGCTGTTATCTCGGGCCGCTACAGGTATCTTCTTGTCTGGGTTTCCCCATTTGAAGATGGCCTTGATGCCTCTCCACATTCTGATCATGAGTTTGCCCTTCTTCTTGTTCTTCTTCTTCTCCTTCTCAAAGTCTTCCTGAAGGGTGGTATGGGCCTTGGCCAAAGTGCCATAGGCTCCCTCCAATCTAGTCACGGATGCAGCCATCTTCTCAATATGTTCCTTCTGACTCTTCTGTGCATCCAAGTAACTTTGCATGTCATCCCTAGAGAAGTATGAAGGCCCGGGCTGGGAGGATGAGGGCCCACTCGGAAGCTGTGATACTAACTCCCGAATAGATGCAAGCTCGGAGTTTAGTATCCCGAATGGTCCCTGTGCAGCTGCCTGTGAAGACTCTGAAGCAGTAGTGGTAGTGGTGACTTTTCTCTTTTTGCTTTTGACCACACTTCCCTCTCCTGTCACTCTCAAAGGATGAAAAGGTTTGTCCGCTGGTAGCCACCGATCGGTGCTACGGACGTCAACCTCTGCTCTGGTGCACAGCTGTGTGATCAGGGAGGGGAACATCATGCCTGCATCCTTGTCTCTCAAGTACTCTCTCATCTCTCGCAGAATGTAGTATCCGACATTCACAGGAATGTCGTCCAATAGACATGCAATAATCAATGCTCGAGTGTAGGAGACATCTGTAACGTTTCCGCACGGAGAGACCCTGTTGCACAGGATGTATAGCCACATCTTTGCCTCAGCCGTGAAGTCGGTTGATTTGAACCCTTTTCTCTTGTTGCCCCATTTGTCTCTCAAGTGCGGAGGGAAGAGTTTATATACAAGCCATGCTACATTTTCACAATTATCTTTTGCTCGTACTTGCTCCACCGAAAAGTTGGGAATACCTAGTGTGTCATTGATTTGCTCAATCCCAAACCTCACTGCTTTACCTCTGATGACGATTTGTGGGCTATCAAAATCTGCGTGCTTGAGGTTGGCATAGAACTCACGAACCCACTCCTCATTGTCTTTGCAAGGAGTGGTGATGAAGCAATACCATCCTGATGAGTTAATCCGAGCGTAGAAGTCTGGAAGCTTTTCGGCCAATTTATCTTCATGTATTCCCTTTTCAAGAATGACCCTCCTCCTGACGAGGTCGTCCAGATATCGACGCTCACATGAAGCAGACATGAAGCGCGAATCATCAAAGGGCTCATCAATCTCTTCTTCGATTACTCTTTGTTGTCCGCTTGTGGTTGGGTTCATTTTAAATTGAAACACCTACATAAAATCAATACAATGTCAGTCGGGCAATAGAACCATGTTAAGCAATTTAAAACACTGCAATTGAGTCAAAAATTTAGGTTGAACGGGCCCGGGAAGCCTCTGATGCAAAGCTACTGGAATCAAAGAAACTTCCCAGTTTTCGCTTCTGCACATCCATAGAAATTTCCTCGGCAACGACGCCAATTTTGGTGATGTCCAAATCTACTACTAAAAGGCAATAAACACGGTCGCAGCAATATAATTTAACCAACTATGAGTCGGGGTCGAATCCCACAGAGAACAATGTGTAGGCGATTAGGCATGTAAGAAAATTATCGCTAGTTGCGCAATGCCAAACACTAAGAATTTTGGTTGGAAAATGTTTCTTATATCTAATTGCGGAAATGTAAGCTAACCTAGAAAGCAAGTAAAATGATCAATGGCTACAAGTATGGTTGCATCGGGAATCACACTCAAGTAACGATCCAATGTATTTCATGATTTTACAAATATGAGCGAGTTTATGTTAATTAGCCACGAATAATAATTCTTAATTAGATTCTTCCGAAAACTAACAAGACTTCCTAATTGAATTATCCCTAATCATAATTAGAAGATTAAGCACACCCGAAGGGCTACAAGTAGTTCAATCCTATCCCTAGGTAGAATCTATAAAATGAGGATTAACGCCTTAAGTTCTTGTTAATTAATCTTTCCCAACCCCAAACTATTTTTCCCAAAATCAATTCGGAGTTAATGGGCGAGTCCTAGGGTTAGCTAATCCCTTTGGAAACATTAAAGAACAAGAATAATTAAAGTAACAATAACTCACTTCATAAAAGAATAAAAATCATTCAATACATAAGCACAACAAGGTATTTAATCCACACTTTAAATATGAATATTTCCATAAACAAGGTTCAAGTGTTGGAAATAAATACTACACACTTAAATATTCAATACAAAGCAAGGAAATAAAGAAATAAACATAAATGGATAAGAAAATCTTAACCACAAGCTTCAATCTTCAAGACCCAAGTGTGTGTGCAAAACCCTATCTTCCCAAAAATGTTCTCTCTAGTTCTAAGAACTGAAAATAAGCCAAATATGTCTCAAATGTCTGCTTGGACGAGTATAAAAATGATTTGGGATGAGAAATTATGAAATATCGTTTCTGCCCCAGGTCTGATGCTCGATTCCCGCACATGCGGAAGGACCATCGCAGGTGCGGCTCCGCATAAGCGGAGACCTCATCGCAGAAGCGAAAATTGAATTCCTGCAAAGCTCTGCAGAAGCGATACAAGAGTCGCAGAAGCGACATCGCTGAAGCGATACTGTGACCGCAGAAGTGATTTCTCAATTCTCAGCTGTTTTCGCAAAAGCGGTTTTCTCTTCGCAGAAGCGTGATCGCTTCTGCGCTTTTTCCTCCGCAGAAGCGGAATTTCTCAATCCATGCCTGAAATGCAGAAGTGGTTAAATTTACGCAGAAGCGAGGTCGCTTTCGCGACCAAACTTTCGCAGAAGCGGAATCACTGAAAGTTTTGCATTATTTCACTCTTTTTAGCTCAATTCCGCTTCAATTCAACTCAAATGATCTCGTAGCATCATGTACCTGAAAATCTAACAATAACCACCATAAACAACCTCATTTCATAATTAAAAGGACTTAAAAGCTAAGGAAAAGAGGCTAGAATGAGTGGTAAAATCACCACTCATCATATGGATTCTATGCTAAAATACCCTACAGTTTACTACGCTAAAAGGTTCTATATTTTACTACGCTAATAAATAATCTAAACAAAATATAAACAACAAATATATTTTAACCACATAACATTCACATAAATACATATAACATATTAGTTTCGCCAATAAAACACAAAACGACATAGAAACACTAATATCTAAATCTGGATATTAACAAAAAAAATTATTTCTCAATTTTATATTTTTTTTAGATCACTAATATCAAAGTTCAGATAAATATAACATACTAGTTTCGCAAATAAAGCACAAAACGACATGTTAACACATTCAAATAAACTAATATGCATTATTATACAAGTTTCGACATAAAATAAATTGAAATACCTCGATTTAGTGTTTTTGAAAAGTAAACTTGCTAAAAATTTGAGCCCGAAAGAGTGAAACAACAATAATACAATGCTCTAGTACAATGTGGAACCTACGTTCTTAGCGTTTTATGTGACGGTAGGGGCCCACAATTTTTTATTTTAAGACGAAGGGGTGGGGGACCAGACAAATGGAAAGGAGTCAAAAAATGGGGAGGAGGAGTTCTGGTCGAGGAAGACGAAGGGGATTACTTAATCAGGGATATAGCGTGCTAATTCTTAACGATATAGGTATAGCGTATGAATTCTGTACGCTAAACCTGGCAGCCAAATCGCCAGGGGGTATATCGTGATTATTCTTTACGCTATACCCTAACAACAAAAGTTATCGTTAAGGTATAGCATTTTCAATTTCGGCGTTATATATAGAAATGTATCTTTTTTTACACTTATTAACGTTACATTTATCCAAAAAGACAATATAATGGTTTCGTCCTCTCATCGATAGGACTCCAGAATTTTACAACAAGAATCTCATGCTTATTAATATGTTGTATGCAAAAACAAAAAATATATAAATGTTAGGTGCTATTTTTGCTTTGCAAGATTTAATATGTGAGTCTTTTTCTTAAAGAAAGAACTCCCACAAAACTATCCAAATATTAGTAGTAATTGTATTCTCGAATATGAAGATTACTTTTCGAATTGTATACGATTAAAATCGGGCCCATCTAATTTTACTGATTAACCGTGATCAGGGGGGAGGATCGAGGATCGGCCCCACAGTATATTAGACCGAGACATGAGGATAAGGTACTGACTTCGGGATTAGAAGTATCTATCAAGATCGAGATCGGAAATCATCGAGAGCAAACGGGATAGACATCGAGCAAGATCGAAGATAGAATATATAATGATGAAAAGGCGAGATATCCGTGATTGGTCGAGAATCATGGCGAAAATCCCGGAAAGGATCAAATCAAGTACGATTGTTTAGTTGATCATGGAATTTTCTTATGTAATTAGAATTGTACCATAATTGAAATTCCTCTATTATATGGGGTGGGGGGGGTCTAATCAGTTGTAACCATCTTACATTCATGCATATCAAAGAAAACATATCACACTTTTATATCTTGCAAACTCTTTATCCAGTTCATACTTTCAATATCTTGTTAAGTTTGTTCGGGGCAATTAGCTCAAGGGACATAATTGGTCATCACATTGGTTTGCTTTGTTTTTTTGTTAATTCCTATCATTAATTCTTATATTTATTAGTTTATACCAAGTGAAGTCACATATTCCTAAAATTACTTATAAGTTGAATTGTTATCCGATTTTTTAAGGGTAAACAATTTGGCGCTCACCGTGGGGCTAAGAATAATAGTGATTGCCTGGTACAATTTTGTAACACACATTATCTTACGCTTGTTCTTTGAAGTGTCTTTAATTTCAGAATCAACATGTCAAACTCCCAAGTAGCACCCACACACAGAGATAATGTCCTTGGTCTTCAAGGCGAGAACGAAAATATAGCCGCCCAAGGAAATAGAGTACCTCCAGTTAACCCCGATGGAGGTCTGGTCGTGGACCCAATCGATGTCAGCTCCCATACTACCATCAATGGGAATTCGGGCATCGATCTTGAGAATAAAGTCCGCAGAGATGCTCGAACAGCCGATCAGAACACACAGAGCAGTGAAGAAGGAAGAATTAGCCTTCGAATGATATTCGAGATGTTGCAGACTCAATAAGCTGTAATAGCATAACTCCAAAATCATAATCATGCACCAAGCATGATCGAACTTGAGCCATCACAAGAAGTTGTTCATAGAGCCGAATCGGTGCCAAAGATATCGAATTAAGGAGAATCGAAGACTAATCCCGCTATAATAAAAATGCTCGAGGAATTGACGAAGCAAATCGAGACAGGGGAAAAGAAGGTCGAGGAAAATGATAAGAAGGTGGAAACTTATAACTCTAGGGTCGACCAGATCCCAGGACACCACTAGTATTGAAAGGACTTGATTCCAAAAAGTTTGTCCAAAAACCTTTCACCCCCGAGTGCTGCTCCGAAGCCAATCCCAAAGAAGTTCCGTATGCTTGAGATTCTGAAGTATAACGGGACAATAGATCCAAACGAACACGTTACCTCATATGCGTGCTCCATTAAGAGAAATGACTTGGAAGATGATGAGATTGAATCTGTGCTACTAAAGAAATTTAGAGAAACTTTATCAAAGGGTGCCACGATATGGTACCATAATTTACCACATAATTCTGTTGATTCATTTGCTATGCTTGCAGATTCTTTTGTGAAGGAACACACTAGAGCCATTAAGGTTGCAAGTAGAAAATCGGACATATTCAAAGAAAGGGAAAAGGACAACGAGATGCTTAGGGAATTCGTATCTCGATTTCAAATGGAACAGATGGATTTGCCACTAGTCGCCGACGATTGGGCTATTCAAGCCTTCACTCAAGGTCTCAACGAATGGAGTTTCATAGGTTCGCAATAATTGAAGCTGAATTTGATCAAATATCCAGCCGTCACTTGGTTCGATGTGCATAATCGATATCAATTGAATATTAGGGTCAAAGACGAGCAATTGTGGCTCCAATTGGTTCATTTTATCCCAACAGACTTGTAGACAGAGTTAAAAGGGATGTCGATCGGGAACCATGATTGAACAAAGACCGATATCAGCCATATAGGAGAGATCTTAGAAATAACGGGTTTGGACACAACCCCGTTCAGAACAATAGAAGAAATGATCGGGGACAAAGCTTCCGAGGGCTTATGAGCAAGAGTGGTTTCGATAGGGATACCAGGTCCAAAGATGCACCTCGACTGTTAGAATATAATTTCAGTGTAGATGCTTCCTCCATAGTATTGACCATTGGGCGTATCAAAGATACCAGGTGCCCTCGACCTCTACAGAACAACCCGGACTAGATAAACCCAAATCAAATATGCAAGTACCAAGGCACACATGTCCATAAAATAGAAGATTGCAAATAACTAAGGGACGAACTAGCTGGTTGTTCAACTAGGGGCACCTTCGAGAATTCTTAAGTGATCGGGCCAAAAACAACTTCAAAAATAGAGATTCAAATAGACACAATAAGCAAGAAGAGCCACATCACGTGATTCACATGATCGTTGGAGGGGTTGATATTACTCAAGGACCGGTATTCAAATGCACCAAGGTGATAATCACAAGAGAAAAACAGACTTGGGACTACTTACCAGAAAATAACTTGTCTTTTAACTATGAGAATGCAGAAGGGATAAAACAACCTCACAATAGCACACTGGTAATATCTATCCTTATGAATAAAATTCAAGTTAAATGTGTGTTGATTGGTCCAGGTAGCTCGGCCAATATTATTCTATCATGTGTCGTAGATCAACTCGGCCTACAAGATCAAATTGAGCCCGCAGGTGTGAGCACGTGATTTCTTTCCCATACGAATTACTCCCACAAAATTGAACAAAAATTATCTGTTTTTATTGTGTGCAGTTTTGTGAATTTTTGTGGTATTTTATGTCATTATTTGCCTGGGTCCACGCATGTTTATGTGTTTAAATAAATGAAAAAAAATACAAAAATAAGTTACATTTACATTTTTAGGATTTAATGTTACAATTAGGGTTAATTAAGCAAGTGTTTGTCTTACAAAAATAAAAAGAAATCACAAAAATAACGTACTTTGCATTTTAGTGTTTAATTGTGTGATTCAGTATTTAATTATGTGCAATAATTGTTATTTCGAGTTAATTAGTATTTTTGAGATAATTTTGACAAGGATTTAATTTAGGTTTGTATTTTTATTTTATTAGAATTTTAGAAAATAAAAAGAAAAGGAAAAGAATTAAAGGAAAAACGGATGTTGGGTCAATTGATTTAGCCCAAAACAAAATCCACCCAAACCCCTAAAACCCATTAAAACAGGCCCAAACCCATTCTCCAATCCAGTCCAATCTCTAGCTTAATCCAAACGACGTTGTTTGGATAAGTTTTGATCAGGACAGTCGATCTCATTTGATCGAACGGTCCCTGACCTCACCCACAACCCGTATCCACTTAACCTAACCCGACCCTCTCTTTACCCGGTCTAGCTCCCCCCTCAAAACGACACCGTCTCGTTAAATGAGTTGATCCAAGCCGTCGATCTTGATTAATCTAACGGCCTGTGCTTAATCCCCAATCGGGTATATAAGCCCGAAGTATACCCCCCCCTCCCCAAACCAAACCCTCCCTGCCTTTGTCGTCTCTAAGATTTCAGATACCAGACCTCAAGCCACCATCCTCCGCCTGTCAGAGATCGCCCACGGTGACGGACGGTGGCCAAACACCTCCATTTTTACACCACGGAACCCCCTTGACCTCCTCATCCCAAACCCCTAACCAGCTAACCTCAAATCCTTGTAGATATTTTTTAATGTTAGATCGAAAAGTTGACCTTGAACCCTAACTCGCCCAAACCCTCCGAGTTTTACACCATATATATCCCCCTCACGACCTCCTTTGTTCAAATCCATGGTTGCTTCCCCTCGAATCCCATCCCCCCTCCTCGAATATCAATTTTGTGCCAAGAACCCTAGCGCCGCCACAAGATCCCCTGGTGGCGGTGCCAGACCTAAACCTTCCCAAACTCATACCCCTAAACCACCAATCTATCCCCGTCCCAAATCCCATAAAGCTTTCACTCGAATCAAGCTGGAACTTGTCGAATTGTACGAAACTTAGAAGAACCAAAACCTGGGAATCGATCCAAAAGGAAAAATTGAGGTCGTGCCAACCTTAGTCGTGTGTTCTCAGTCGAGAACACTCGATTAATGTCTGTTTCGGCTTCAAACTTAAGTTGAAGTTTCGACTAAAACGAATGGGAGCTTGGTCTAAGATTCTGAGGTATTTTCTTATCTTTTCTTTTTATTTTTGTTGTTGTTATTATTTATCGGATTGAGTCTCATTGTAATTCATCATTATTGACAATTACTTCTTCCCCCTCTTTCGGACCTTTTTCTGGTCCAATTTTTCATCACTTATTGTTAGTATATCTTATAGTCTTTTGAATCGATTGAATATGTTTGTCTGTTAGTTTGATTTTTAAAGTCAGTTGGACTTTATTTAGATCACCCGAATCCCCTGTATCTTCCAATTATCATTTTGAATTGTCTGGTTTGATTTTGTATGTGTTGGTTTGTTTAAGAGGTTAAAAAAAAGTCAATGTGTTGTTTCCGTTAGCTGTAAAACCTGAACTTAGGTTTGCTTTTGGCCCAACTGACCTAGAATTAGTGTTGGGATTAACTAACAGGGTGTGTAATTGATTAAAAAAAATATGTTGTTTAAACTAAGGGAATTAGGACTAAGTGGGATGACAATACTGTTGTCAGGGCACGCCTGAGAAAGAAAATAGGTTGCCCATAGCCTGTGGGTTTAATAAAGAAAGAAAAAGGGCAGGGTTGTTACTGACACTAAGGTTTTAGTATTCTGAGTGGATTAAGTCAGATATAACATGGGATTTGATTTGAATATTCTAGTTCCCATACTTGATTGAATATAATAATAGGGGACAGTCAGTAGTGGTTTAGGGAATATGATGGGGAATAACAGTTTCTTAATTGACTAAATGCTCTTAACAGCTGGAAAGGGGTAGGAGTGAGGATATAAATACAGGCAGACCGGGACAGAGTTAGGGGGGACAAAAAAGAGAGAGAGTTTTTGACTGAAGAAATTGGGGTCTGAAATCAGTGTTAGAGAAATAGAGAGATAAGGCATTCAGTTTTACTTTGAAAGGCAGGACTAATTGTGAGAGTGGAGTTTTTAGGGAGTTCTTTGAGAGCTTTGAAAGATCAGTTTGAAACTGAAAACAGTCTGAGAATGCCTACATATACACTTGTCTTACTGTTCCATTGAGAGGTTTTTTTCAATCAGTTAGAGAAGGTCTTGGAATCAATTTAGCCAGTCAGTTTGCCCCCATTAACACTGTTCCATTGAAGTTTTGGTCCAGTTTTGGTCTAATTCAAGTCTCAGCTGAATCTTTTGGCTATTGGCTATTACTGTTGGATTTTACAAATCATTTCCCACCTTGCTTGAGTTGTTTCTGGTTTGGTATTGCTGTTGCTGTTCGATTTTACAATTGTTTCTGGACTGTGGTAGAGTGCTATTCTGGTTTTAAAACTGGTGTTGAGCTGTTCTGAATTCTATTGTTGCTGCTGGTATTACTATTGCTGCTGATCTCTTCTTCATCATTGTATTTCCACTTCCAGGTACATATTCGAACCATGTATTGATGTAGTTTGAAGTTGAAATGTTGAAATGAAGTGCTCATCTATTTGCTGCATGTAATCTTTGTATTCAATCTATCATAGTAGAATAATTAATAGACAATTTGTACTTGTTTAGTTTCATTTTAGTTTGCCTTTACACTGTATAATTGGACTGAAAACTAAGCTGTATAACTTGGACTGTACTTAGACTCTTCAGACTGTCAAAATAATGAGTGTTCATTAGCCATATTGTAATTCAGTTTCGCTTGTGCAAATGTAATCTCTGAGATTAGAGGAATGGCTAAGGCAGAAAATGATTTCGAGCCTTATGATTTTCATGTGTATTGACAGCTACAATTCCAGTAGTTTAGTTTCAGGCTGAAAATAATTAGCCTACTTTGTGTTATCAAATCATGCTTCCAGTTTGCTGTTTGCCTTTAGTAATATCCAGAAATTAACTTGTAATTAATTAGGTAAGATCAACTAAGCCTTAAGTTCGAATGCGAAGGGTCAATGTTTCAATTTAAGTAGGTGAATACCGTTTTTCTTTGTTATAAATTGTTGAACACCCTTCGAATAACTGGAACCAAATTCAGTGAACTCTTGTTCACATTGGATTGAAGCTTTGTTTGGTTTAACGATTTGGGCTTAACAACCTATTTTTGAGAAGTGTAAGCTACAGCGCCCTAATGAGCGGCCTAGGTCCAGTTCTGATGCTGTGTACGTTTAGGCCTGGGCCAAGGCCTGTGATTGGCCATTTATTTGATGTAGACCTAGGTAAAATTTTCCTTCTGGTTTGCTTTAATCCAGTAACAAATTAATTAGGATTTCTTTTATTATTAGAGACAAGATTAAATAAAAAATCATAGTTTACTTTAGGATTGGCCTTTAAATAAAAAAAAGAGATGAGCCTCGCTAAATAAAATGAATAAATTGTGGGTCCCTCTTTAAGTGTCTATATTAAAATACTTAGAGTTTGGGACGTGCCACTTAGTGAATTTCGTGGCCTCCAATAAAGTTAATAATACGCTAGTTGCTTTAAGCCCGACATTTAATAATTTTACCTTCCTAAACTCGGGTGTGCATTTCATGTGACCCAAATCCAAATCCTAAAACGTTGGATAAAATATGTTTCGGATTGCGGGTGCATTTCATGTGACACGATCCAAAGACACATTTTAAACAACGTTCAATTTTCCTTAAAATTAATTAAAAAGCGGTTAAAAATAAAAATTTGCACATAGGTTCATAATTGTTAAAATCAGATAATTCAAGCCATATATAACAGTTGAGCGACCGTGCTAGAACCACGGAATTCGGAAATTCCTAACACCTTCTCTCGGGTTAACAGAATTCCTTACTCGGATTTCTAGTTTGCGGACTGTAATACAGAGTCAATCTTTTCCTCGATTCGAGATTCAAACCGGTGACTTGGGACACCATAAATCTCCCAAGTGGCAACTCCGAATATCTTAATAAACGAACCCCGTTTCGATTGTCCTTTAATTGGAAAAACTCCCTCTGTTACACCCCTTCCGGTGGAGTAGGTAAAAAGGAGGTGTGACAGCTCTGGCGACTCTGCTGGGACCAGTGAACCCAGAACTTCATTCAGGGTTCAAGAATTCGAGCTTAGAACAATTGTTGTGTTTGGCTTTATTTATTATTTGATTTTATTATATGATTGGCTTAAATGTGCAAATGATGCTTTTTACCGCTTTGATATTATTTGAACTGTATATATAAACTATGTCGAAACGTTCTCTTATTACCTCGGGATGTGCTTACTGGTTGAGACTCCATATTCTGTTAGTGTCATACCTTGAAATAATAAAGAGGCTCGAAAATGTTACTAAGCCGGCTGGCCTTTTGGTTCTCGGAAAGTAGCTCCTTCCTTGACTCGAGTTGTCCGCTCGGGCACACGGTTTAGAACATATACCTAGGTTTTGAACCTAGAATAACTTGACTTCATGCCGGATCCCTAGTAGGAACGCTTATTTGCATCATGTGCATTTGACTTAGGGGACTCAACACAGGGGTTGGGTCTTTCTAGGACAGGTGTACCTGAAATGATAAAGACCATCCTGATGCATCTTACTTGCTACCTGTGCATTTATTTGCTTCGGACTTGCATGCTGACCGGCTTTTAAATATTGGAAAAAAAAAAAAAGAAAAGAAATGGCAGTTAAGGGAATTAATCACTTATTTTGAAAGTACCAATGTCCAAATAGTACCGAAATTCTGTCGGATTTTTGAAAACGAAAAAAAAAATGTTTTTATAGTTTATTTTATTTACCGATGAAAAAAAAGGGGAAGTTTTTATTTTCAAAATAGTTTGTTTTATTTGCCAATGAAAATGAAAAAAAAGTTTTTATTTTTTCAAAATAGTTTGTTTTATCTGCCACTGAAAAAGAAAAAAAATAGTCTTGTTTTCAAAACTAGTTTGTTTTATTAGGCAGAACTACGTAAGTTTGATTCTCACCGGATGTGGGATACGTAGGCAACTCATATTGGGTTCAACTATTTGAAAAATTACTTGAAAAAAAAAACGTTAAAAAAAAAAAAGAAGGGAAAATTTTTATAGGTTAAATAAATGTTGTTGTTTTTCCATAAGCAAAGGTAATGTCATTCTTGTCCAAAATAGCCGAATGTCCCTAAAATGACGCCGAAATGCCGTTTTTGCAAGAACAACAGCCTTTGGGCATTTCTCAAAATTTTCGACCGGTTAGCAAACACAGCCTTTAAATCTTCTTTGAAGTGCTGAAAGGCTGTGTTGACAAGACCAGATATTTTATGAAATTTTTGAGAAAACAGTGACGATTTTCTGTTAGTCTATTTTTAGGATGTATTGCCATTTTGATGTTAGAGTCTTTTGGAGTCTGTTAATATTGTAATAAAATGTGTCGTAGTAAATACATTTTTCTTTTATGGAAAACTTGAAAAAAGAAAGATCCATTTTTTTTAATTAGTCATTTGGCATTTAGGCAGAACTACGCATGGTCTGATTCATGCGGGGACATGATACATAGGAAATCCACATAAGATTCGACCACCATTAAAAGAAAAGGAAAACAAAAGGGAAAAATAGAAAAAGAAAAAGAAAAAACAAATAAAATAAAGGAAAATTTGGGAGGTGTTCAAAAGGGGTACAATTATAAGAAGCCGGAATGACGCACGTAACTGAAGCAAATGCATGATAGAAAGGGTTAACTACCTAGGTGCATTGCATCTTAAATGTGTGTTTACCTATATGTCAAAAGCCCTAACGCTAACAAGTTGCACCCATTTTGTTCTTTTTCGATCCTTAGAAAGGTGGTTGGTTTGTGCTTCTAAAGTAACGTTTCCCTGCAACACAAAGGCAAAAGACAATGGCAGGGACCAACAGAACTGAGTGGGTTGGTACCGATGCCCGAAAACAGTTGGTTTAACAGGACAACGGGTTGGTAGAAGAGGTAAAAATGTTAAGACAGCATGTGGCAGACATGTATCGGGCATGGATGACTGGGAAAACACCACCCCCGCTACCGCCTAGCTTCCTGGACTTTGTCCTTACCCAAACACCAAACACAATGCCGGATGATCCTCCATTCTCTCCATATCTACCCACTTATGACAGCTTTCCCAGCCACCCGAGTAGCTCTATCACTCGTCGTCCAACTATCTTTTCCCAAAAATGTCCTCCGGTCACATCCACTATTCTCGACAAAGAACACCTACCCAGAGCTCATGATGCTTAGTATTACCCCTCCGAGGTTACTCATAAGGTCCCCAACTCACACAAGCAGGGCCTGCAAGATGAACCTCAAGCTGAAAATGAAAGGTTCATAGAAAGAGAAGGGATAAACAGGGAATCCAGGAAGCTGAAAGAACCGTCCGTGTCTCTTGACATTCGCCTACCCATGGGGGTTAAAGTACCAAAATTCAGATTGTATGATGGGTTTGGAGATCCAGTACCTCACCTGAAGGTTTATTGCAGTGAAATGAGAAGTGTGGGAGATGACTCGATGATAGCACATTTCAGTGAGAGCCTAATTGGCGCAGCTTTGGACTGGCATGATCGTCAAGATGTTAATAAGTGGCCTACATTGGGTGACATGGCTCAGGACTTTGTCCGATACTTTCAATACAAATCAAGTGTTACCCCAGACCGCTCCTCCCTATCTACGATGGAAAAGAAGCCAGGGGAAGCTTTAGGGAGTTTGGGTTCAGATGGAAGGAGCAAGCTGCTCGAGTCAGTACCCTGATTGGTGAAGAAGAGGTTGTTGAACTTTTCATACAGGCCCAGGGGCCCACACACTTCAGTCATTTGATCCCGGCTTTGGGAAAACCTTTCAATGAGGTGTTTAAAATGGGGGAGCTGGTGGAAGAGGGAATCAAGTCAGGCAAAATCATGAGTTGCTTGGAAGATATTCAGAACATCCCCATAAGCCTAGACGACAGAAAGAGAAACAGAAAGGATGATCCAATGGGCTCTCTTGATCAACATTTCCAGCCTCAACATCATACCCGTGAATATCCTCGTGCACTAGATGGCCCTCCCCAATGCTACTTCTCTCCACGGGACTCCCAAAGACATGCTTCACTTTCCAAGTACCCAGCTCCACAAAATGCCTATCCACCCCCACGAGCATACCAGAAACCCCCTGGGTCAGGTTTTAGGCCAAAATCAGGCATTTAGGAACGAGAGGTTGCTGAAGCAAGAAAAGTCTCTCACCCCTATCGGAGAATCTTATGCAAGTCTGTTTCAAAGGCTAAAGCATTCTGGCCTGATTGAGCCACTCACCGGATATACTCCAGATCCACGTGCAAGAAGCTTTGATCTTACTGCACGATGCACGTACCACTCCAATGTCCAAGGGCATAGCATTGAGAGTTGTCGTTCTTAGAAAAGGGAAATAGAAAGAATGATTCACGAAGGAGTGATTGTGATCGACGACAGTAATAAAGAGCATGTGAATCCTCTTGGTGATGTATTGACTAAAGCTGAAGGTGTTGAAATAGATAGTGGTCTTGGCAATATTGATGCGAAGCTTAGTGGCTAAGATATCGTGCTTGGTAATTGGGAAGACGCTCTATTTTTTTGGTCAACCGGAGTAGAGTTTTGGTGGTTTATTTTGTTGTCATTTCTGTTGTCCGGGTTATTTTTAGGGTTGTGATCCGGATATTGTCTTGTGACTCAAACCCTCCTGTCCTTTCATTTCTTGTCTAGCTTATTTAGTCGTAGTGGCTCGTTTAGTGTTGTCTGGGTTTGTTTCAGGTTCATTCCAGGGTTGTACTCCAGTTGTTTTGTCTGTGTTCTTATACGAACCGTTTCACCGTTTATCTAATGAAAATTCCGGTCTTTTGTTACCTCTAGTCATCTTCTTTGTTTAGTTCCTTTTTATCCTTTTGTTTTGTCTTTTGTTCAACGCCGATTCTAGTGACATGACATGCGCACACAGTTAGGCCTAATCTTAAAAGTTAATCATAAAACCATTGGGAGACGATCGGCACACTTAACGAAAATAAGAACGGTTTGAAATCATTTGAAGCCCGAACCATGTGGAACCATGGGCATATAAAACATAAGGAAACTGTAGAAGCAAGGGTCGTTCATAACAATAAGAGTGAAAGTGTTACCCAGTGGCGCGTTGTATTTAACAAGATAAAGAGGGAAAATGCGTGGATATGGTTATCAAGTCTAGCACGATAAGAAATGTTACGAAGGTTTGTTTAATTATGTTGTTGGTACTTGGTATATTTTGAAGATTGAAATGACGGAGGCATTTTGTTCTGCTACCTAAACACTTTATCCTTCGTTACCCCTTTGAGCCTTACTTGTTTTCTTTCATACCCCTCTTTCGGAATCAGTAGCAAAGATTAGAAACATAAGCATGAAAGATAAAGAAAAAGAAAAGAGAAAGAAAAACAACAAAACAACAAAAGAGAAAAGAGAAAGGAGAAATGAGAAAAGGAAAAAGAAAAGGAAAAGAAAAGGAAAATAATAAATAAAAAAGACTATAACACCAGGGAAATCAGGGTGAACTACATTTGACCTGATTCCTCAAAGAGGATACGTAGGCATTTCACGGCTCGGTCATAGTGGAACAAAAAATCAAAAGATCCCCAAGCAAGAAACTGGGGCAGAAGTTGTGTTTGCTGTAAAGAAATCTAGTTCCGAAGGTTGTAATTTTGAACCCTAGTTGATTTGTTTGAGCCTTTAATACCCTTTCTTTCCAGCCCTACCAAAAATCCCACATTACGACCCAAAGAAAGACTTTCTGATCAGTCTTCAAAAGATGCCAAGTCAGGCAAATGGAAGTCGAGAATAACACTCTCATCCCCAGCAGAAAAGAAATACAAATGAGAGAATCTTATCGATGAAAACATTCGCAGGTACCATTAGGCGACGGGAGTTGAGAGAAATAATAAGAGAGTCTTATTGGTGAAAACCTTCACGGGCACCTTGAGGCGACTGTGAGTTGAAAGGCGATTAACGTCGGAGGATAGGCCACATTTGCATGTCATGGTAATTAGAGTGGATATCCACGACTGTTAGGTTTCTACTTTATAGTTTTCTGTTAGGAATCATCTCTTTCCTCTACCCTTTATTCTATTTCTTTTTCTTGTTCACTTCTTCTTACTGAGTTTGTCTGGTCAAAACAAGTGAGAAATGACTTCAAAATTTGCCATCAACTTTCCAATTGCACAAGATGAGATCTTGTGCTAGTATATCAAAAGTGGCATAAGTCGGGAAAGAGCAACTAGGGCACTGAGCGGGTAATTAATCAACATGCTTTGGAGTCCCTGCAAAATACAAAGGTTGGTCCACATTAATTCATAAAAAATGCAGGGGAAGGAGGGCCGGGGCGAATGGATCAAAGGTATACTCTGTAATGAGATTGACAAAAGGCTGGACTAGTGACAACCAAGACATTCCAAACAGAAGTCAAAGGTTATAGTCCAAAGGCCAAGGCCAGTGGTTTAAATCAGGAAGGAGCAACACAACAAATATAGGAGATGGGTATGAACGAAAAAAAGATATTTCAGTGCTACAGATGACAGAGAAAGTGGTTGATCAACAGGCAAGACCTTCAAGGCAGTCGGGTGAAGCAGAGCGGGAAAATGAGGAAATCATCCCCAGCGAGAATGTCACAACTTACCACCACTTTCAAAACTGACAAATTTTTCTTTGTATATAACAGGAACAAAGCAGCACAAGGAAATGAAAAAAAAACATCCCTAGCAGGAGTATCACAACTAATCCCCACATTTTAAATTGATAAATTTTCTTTGATTTGAAACAGGGTCAGGAAATGTTATTGATGACGGAAAGGTATGACACAAGGAAGATTATCAAACTGGGGCAGAAAATTTTCTTTCGTTTTGAAAATTTTCTTGAAGGCAGGGAAGTCAATTCAAGACTTAAGAGAGAAGAAAATAACACAAGTTTTGAAGAAGGCGGTTTCGGAGGAAAATAACACCAGTCTTCAGGGAAGTAGTTTTCAGAGGAAGGAAACACCAGTTTTAAGGGAAGTAGTTTGTGAAGGAGGAAGATAACACAAGTTTTGAGGGAAGTAGTTTTTGAAGGAGAAAGATAACTCAAGTTAGAAGGAAAATGGTTCAGGAGGAAAGAGGGAACAATGGCAATAGAATGCAGTTCAAGTTGTAGTTGAGGTTAGGAGCCCCTCTGAGGAACGGAAAGGCGTTATATTTTTTAAGTTGTAGTTGAGGTCAGGAGCCCGCCTGGAGAATGGAAAGGCGTTATATTTTTAAGTTGTAGTTGAGGTGAGGAGCCCACCTGGAGAATGGAATGACATTATATTTTTAAGTTGTAGTTGAGGTCAGGAGCCCGCCTGGAGAATGGAATGGAGTTATATTTTTAAGTTGTAGTTGAGGTCAGGAGCCCGCCTGAAGAGCGAAAAGGCGTTATATGTTTAAGTTGTAGTTGAAGTCAGGAGTCCGCCTGAAGAGCGGAAAGGCGTTATATTTTTTTTGTAGTTGAAGTAAGAAGCCCTCCTGAAGAGAGGAAAGACGTTATATGTTTAAGTTGTAGTTGAAGTCAGGAGCTCGACTAAAGAGCGGAAAGGCGTTATATTGTTAAGTTGAAATTGAAGTCAGGAGCCCGCTTGAAGAGCGGAAAGGTGTTATATTTTTTAAGTTGTAGTTGAAGTCAGGAGCCCGCCTGAAGAGCGGAAAGGCGGTATCTTTTTGAGTAGCTGTTAAAGTCAGTAAAGCGGAGGGTTACAACAAAATTCCCCAGCATAAATCCATGTTCAGAAATCCAAGGAAGGCAACAGAGGTCAGAAGAAGGCAGTCCAAGCTTCGAATGGAAAATAATTCGAATCTCGCCAGAAGGAAATAAGCAGTTCAAGTTCGGTAATCAAGAGAAGACTACGAGTCAAGTCAGACAGAAAGAAACTTTAGAGGAAACACAAGACTACAAGACAGCTAGACAACAAGAGACACAAAGAGCAGTTGGAAGATCTAGATAAGATTTTGTAATTCATAGACTATAGTTTAGTCTAGCTTCTTATTTTCCTTTAGCATGGTGTAATAAGGAGGTCAGTAAGCAGTAGCAGTAGCAGTAACAGCGGTAACAGTAAAACCACAGCTCCATGTTAGTCCCACCTACCAAAACTTCCTGAACTACATTGACCTGATTCCTTTTTAGCCAAGGATATGTAGGAGACCTTTGAAGCAGGGGCTCGGTCAAATCTTTCAAAAATACTTCACATGGAGTATTCAAATGGGCAAAAATCACTCGTATCCGCTCACTTAGTTTTTGCACGAAAACTCTTCGTGTTTACGGGAAAAGAGGGGCAGCTGTGAGCACGTGATTTTTGCCCCATACGAATTACTAACACAAAATCGAACAAAAATTCTCTGTTTTTATTGTGTGCATTTTTGTGAATTTTCGTGGTATTTTATGTCATTATTTTCCTGGGTCCGCGCATGTTTATGTGTTTAAATAAATGAAAAACAAAATACAAAAATAAGTTACATTTGCATTTTTAGGATTTAATTTTACAATTAGGGTTAATAAGCAAATGTTTGTCTTACAAAAATGAAAAAAAATCACAAAAATAACGTACTTTGCATTTTAGTATTTAATTGTGTGATTCGGTATTTAATTATGTGTAATAATTGTTATTTAGAATTAATTAGTATTTTTGAGATAATTTGGACAAGGATTTAATTTATGTTTGTATTTTTATTTTATTAGAATTTTAGAAAAGAAAAGGAAAAGAATTAGAGGAAAAATGGATGTTGGGTCAATTGATTTAACCCAAAACAAAATCCACCCAAACCCCTGAAACCCTTTAAAATAGGCCCAAACCCGTTCCCCAATCTCGTCCAGTCTTGAGCTTAAGCCAAACGACGTCGTTTGGATAAGTTTTGATCAGGACCGTCGATCTCATTTGATCGAATGGTCCCTGACCTCACCCACAACCCGTATCCACTTAACCTAACCCGACCCTCTCTATACCCGGTCCAGCTCCCCTCTCAAAATGACACCGTCTCGTTAAGTGAGTTGATCCAAGCCGTCGATCTTGATTGATCTAACGGCCTGTGCTTAATCCCCAATCGAGTATATAAGCCTGAATCATACCCCACCCCCAAACCAAACCCCCCTACCTTCGTCGTCTCTAAGCTTTCAGAGACCAGACCTCAAGCCACTGTCGTCCGCCTGCCGGAAATCGCCCACGGCGGCGGACGGTGGCCAAACACCTCCATTTTTACACCACGGAACCCCCTTGACTTCCCTATCCCAAACTCCTAACCAGCTAACCTCAAATCCTTGTAGATATTTTCGAATTTTAGATCAAAAAGTTGACCTTGAACCCTAACTCGCGCAAACCCTCCGAGTTTTACACTATAGCCCCCTCACGACCTCCTTTGTTCAAACCCATGGCTGCTTCCCCTCGAATCCCAACCCCCTCCTCGAATATCAATTTTGAGCCAAGAACCCTAGCGCCGCCACAAGATCCCCTGGTGGCGGCGCCAGACCTAAACCTTCCCAAACTCACACCCCTGAACCACCAGGCTACCCCCGTCCCAAATCCCATAATGCTTTCACTCGAATCAAGCTGGAACTTGTCAAATTGTACGAACCTTAGAAGAACCAAAACCTGGAAATCGACGCAAAAGGAAAAATTGAGGTCATGTCTGACCTTAGTCGTGTGTTCTCAGTCGAGAACACTCGATTAAGGTCCGTTTCGGCTTCAAACATAAGTTGAAGTTTCGACTAAAACGAATGGGAGCTTGGTCTAAGATTCTGAGGTATTTTCTTCTCTTTTATTTTTATTTTTGTTGTTGTTATTATTTATCGGATTGAGTCTCGTTGTAATTCATCATTTCTGTCAATTACTTCTTCCCCCTCTTTCGTACCGTTTTCTGGTCCAATTTTTCATCACTTATTGTTAGTATATCTTATAGTCTTTTGAATCGATTGAATATGTTTGTCCGTTAGTTTGATTTTTAAAGTCAGTTGGACTTTATTTAGATCACTCGAATCCCCTGTATCTCCCAATTATCATTTTGAATTGTCTGGTTCGATTTTGTATGTGTTGGTTTGTTTAAGAGGTTAAAAAAAAGTCAATGTGTTGTTTCCGTCAGCTGTAAAACCTGAACTTAGGTTTGCTTTTGGCCCAACTGACCCAGGATTCGTGCTGGTATTAACTAACAGGGTGTGTAATTGATTAAAGAAAATATGTTGTTTGAACTAAGGGAATTAGGACTAAGTGGGATGAAAGTATTGTTGTCAAGGCACGCCTGAGAAAGAAAACATGATGCCCATACCCTGTGGGTTTAATAAAGAAAGAAAAAGGGCAGGGGTGTTACTGACACTAAGGTTTTAGTATTCTGAGTGGATTAAGTCAGATATAACATGGTATTTGATTTGAATATTCTAGTGCCCATACTTGATTGAATTTAATAATAGGGGATAGTCAGTAGTGGTTCAGGGAATATGATGGGGAATAACAGTTTCTTAATTGACTTAATGCTCTTAAGAGGTGGAAGTGTGGATATAAATACAGGCAGACCTAGACAGAGTTAGGGGGGACAAAAAAGATAGAGAGTGTTTGACTGAAGAAAAGGGGGTCTGAAATCAGTGTTAGAGAAATAGAGAGATAAGGCTTTCAGTTTTCCTTTGAAAGGCAGGAGTAATTGTGAGAGTGGAGTTTTTAGGGAGTTCTTTGAGAGCTTTGAAAGAACAGTTTGAAACTAAAAACAGACTGAGAATGCCTACATATACACCTGTCTTACTGTTCCATTGAGAGTTTTTTTGAATCAGTTAGAGAAGGTCTTGGAATCAGTTTAGGCAGTCAGTTTGTCCCATTAACACTGTTCCATTGAAGTTTTGGTCCAGTTTTGGTCTAATTCAAGTCTCAGCTGAATCTTTTGGGTGTTGGCTATTATTATTGGATTTTAGAAATCATTTCCCACCTTGCTTGAGTGTGTTTTTGGTTTGGTATTGCTGTTGCTGTTCGGTTTTACAATTATTTATGGACTGTGGTCGAGTGATATTCTTGTTTTAAAACTGGTGTTGAGTTGTTCTGAATTCTATTGTTGCTGCTGGTATTACTATTGCTGCTGATCTATTCTTCTTCATTGTATTTCCACTTCCAGGTACATATTCGAACCATGTATTGATGTAGCTTTGAAATTGAAATGTTGAAATGAAGTGCTCGTCTATTTGCTTCCTGGAATCTGTGTATTCAAGCTATCATAGTTGAATAATTAATAGTCAATTTGTACTTGTTTAGGTTCATTTTAGTTTGCCTTTACACTTTATAATTGGACTGAAAACTAAGCTGTATAACTTGGATTGTACTTAGACACTTCAGACTATCAAAATAATGAGTGTTCATTAGCCATATTGTAATTCAGTTTCGATTGTGCAAATGTAATCTCTGAGATTAGAGGAATGGTTAAGGCAGAAAATGATTTCGAGCCTTATGATTTTCATGTGTATTGAAAGCTACAATTCCAGTAGTTTAGCTTCAGGCTGAAAATAATTAGCCTACTTTGTGTTATCAAATCATGCTTCCAGTTTGCTGTTTGCCTTTAGTAATATCTAGAAATTCACTAGTAATTAAATAGGTAAGATCAACTGAGCCTTAAGCTCGAATGCGAATGGTCAATGTTTCAATTTAAGTAGGTGAATACCGTTTTTCTTTGTTATAAATTGTTGAACACCCTTCGAATAACTGAAAGCAAATTCAGTGAACACTTGTTCACATTGGATTAAAACTTGGTTTGGTTTAACGGTTTGTGCTTAACAACCTATTTTTGAGAAGTGTAAGCTTCAGCGCCCTACTGAGTGTCGATGTCCAGTTCTAATGCTGTGTATGTTTGGGCATGGGCCAAGGCCTGTGATTGGCCATGTTTTTTATGTAGACCTGGGTACAATTTTCCTTCTAGTTTGCTTTA
>MU701023.1:65454-77954 GCA_026770625.1 Nicotiana glauca | reverse complement strand
AAGAAGTACCTGATGAGAGGAAAGGGATCTTCAAGAGGTAAAAACTTCAACAAATCAAGAGCTCCGGAGAAATAGACCAATGAGGGATGTTACAAGTGTGGTAAGACTGACCACATGATCAAAAATTGTCCTCAATGGGAAATTGAGTGGAAGAAAGAAAGAGCTGAACGAAGGAACAGGAAGAAGGAACAGGTTCAACCAAAGAGAAACAAAGGTTCAACCAATGTTATGGTTGCTGCTTGGGGTGAAACCTCTGATGATGACTCAGAAGATGAAACTGAAGAAGAGGAAGCTCTTATGGCCATTGGAGAATCAGATGATGAGCAGGAGGTAAGTATTCTGCATCTTAAGGATAAAATTAAATTTCTGTCTAAAGATAGGTTGGCTGAGCTATTATTAGACTTCATTGATGAGTCTGAAATAGCTAAAAATGAAAAGGAAGTTCTGTCTAGGGAATGTGTTATCCTAAAAGCAAAATGCAAAAGTATAGAATCTAGGGTTGATGAGAGTGATAATAAAAATGCTGAGTTAAAGAACCAGGTTCTTGAACTTGACAATAGTATTCTAGAACTTAGGTCAGAAAATATAAAACTAAAACTAGGAACTGGAAAGAAGAAAGTTGATCACTCATTTCTCATTCTATAAGAAAATCTAGGAAAAATGAAAGATGAATTGTACAAGAAAGATGAATTGATTAAGGTTCTAAAAGAAGATCTTGGAAAGGTGAAACATGAATGAGACAGAACTTGTAAATGGAACAAAGCTTCTGATGCTCTCTCCTGATTGCAAGAGCATCACATCAGCAATAAAAGAGGACTTGACTATGGGACTCAAGCTCCAAAATGGGATCCAAAAAGAAAGTACCTCACTCTTCCTGAAAACAAAATCTGCACACAATGTAGTAAGACTGGCCATTACAAATATGAATGTAATGCAAAAGAAATGGCCAGTCAAAAGAACAAAGTTTTTGTTAAAGAAAAGAATAAGTTTTCAGGATGGGCAAGAAGGAATTTAATTCATCCTTTTGCTTATATAAAGGGACCCAAAATAGTTTGGGTTCCTAAGACTAACCCCTGATTTCCCTTTGTAGGTCCAACTGAAAGGGAGGAGCCAAATATGGTACATGGATAGTTCCTGCTCAAAACAAATGACTGGGGACAAGGACCAGTTCCTTTCACTTGATGACTTAAAAGGATATAATGTATCCTTTGGTAATGGAAAGAAATGTGAGATCATTGGGGTTGGAAAGGTAGGCAAGACTGATTCTCATTCCATAGAGAATGTCTACCTGATAGATGGCTTGAAATACAGTTTAATAAGTGTGTCACAATTGTGTGACAGAGGTAACCTTGTGGCTTTTACCTCCACCAAATGCTTTGTGATTAACCTTACCACTGACAAGATTATTTTGCAGGGAAAAAGAGTTAATAATATTTACATTGTAGATTTGTCAACTCTTTCAGAAAATGAACTCACTTGCTTAAATGTGTTAGTTAATGATCCCCTCCTATGGCACAAAAGACTTGATCATGCCAGTCTAAATCGGCTAAACAAATTAGTCTCCAAGGACTTGGTTGTAGGTTTACCTAATATCAAGTTTAAGGACGACAAAGTTTGTGAGGCATGTGCAAGGGGGAAGCAGGTAAGGTCATCCTTCAAATCCAAGAAAATGGTAAGTACGTCTAAGACGTTGGAACTGGTTCATATGGATCTATGTGGTCCAATGAGAACCATGAGCAGAGGTGGAAAGAAGTATGTAATGGTGCTAGTTGATGACTATTCTAGATTCACCTGGGTTTTATTTCTAACTTCCAAAGATGAAGCATTTGACATGTTTTCTGCATTTGTTAGGAAGACTTAGAAGCAATTAGGAAATCATCTTGCATCCATTAGGTGTGATCATGGAACTGAGTTTGAAAACTCTAAATTTGCTGAATTTTGTGATGAAAATGGCATAGATCACAATTTCTCTACCCCCAAGATTCCACAACAAAATGGAGTAGTTGAAAGGAAAAATAGAACTCTTGAGGATATGGCCAGAACAATGTTACTATCTAGCAAATTGCCTCACAGCTTCTGGGGCAGAGGCTGTAAAAACTGCATGTTACATCATAAATAGATGCATGACCATACATCTAGTAGAGAAGACTCCATATGAGTTACTTAAAGGGAGAAAACAAAACATATCCCATCTTAAGGCTTTTGGTTGCAAGTGTTATATGCACAATAATTGAAAAGACTCCCTAGGGAAGTTTTATCCCAGAATCGATGAGGGAGTATTCTTGAGATATTCTTCACTTAGCAAAGCTTATACAGTTTTTAATAAAAGAAATATGTGTGTAGAAGAAAGTGTGAATGTAGTATTTGATGAAACTAACATTCTTTCTGAGAGGCAGGAACATGAAGATGAAGCCATTGGACTTGTCAAAGACTTGGCTGAAGCATCAGCTCAAGTCAAAGTGACTCCTGTAGAATGAACAGGAAATGGAGTAGGTTCTTCCTTACAGGGAAACCTGATAGGGGGAAGAAATCAAAGAGGAATTGAAATAAACTCCTTAAAGGAACCTGTCCATGAACCTGTTCCTCGTCAAATTGCTGAAACATCTAGCAAAAGCCAGTTGGTTGTAAAACCTCACAAGTATCAAAGTTCTCATCCCATTGAGAACATCATCACTGATCCAACATCTGGAGTCAAAACCAGATCATAATTAAAAAGAATCTGTGTGTTTTTTATGCTTTTCTATCTATTATTGAACCTAAAAATAGTGTTGAAGCTTTGCAGGATGCATATTGGGTCAATGCTATGTAGGAGGAACTCAATCAATTTGAAAGAAGTCAAGCCTGGCATCTAGTTCCTAGACCCAAGGACAGATCAATCATTGGTACAAAATGGGTCTTCAGGAACAAACTTGATGAAGATGGAACTGTTACAAGAAACAAGGCAAGGCTGGTGGTTCAGGGCTACAGCAAAGAGGAAGGAATAGATTATGATAAGACATTTGCTCCAGTTGCAAGACTAGAGGCAATCAGGCTTCTCATAGCCTTTGCAGCACATATGGAATTCACTCTCCATCAGATGGATATCAAAAGTGCTTTCCTAAATGGCTACCTCAAGGAAGAAGTGTTTGTGAAACAACCTCCAGGATTTGAAAGCAAGGAATGTCCTAAGCATGTGTACAAGCTGGACAAGGCTCTATATGGGCTCAAGCAGGCCCCAAGACCTTGGTATGAACGACTATCAAAATCCCTACTGGAGCATGGGTACAAAAGAGGTAAAATTGACAGCACTTTGTTCCTAAGGGAAAAAGGTAAAGACCTCCTTGTTGCGCAAATATATGTTGATGACATAATATTTGGGGCCACTACTGATAGATTGAGTAAGGACTTTGCAAAATTAATGGGAAGTGAATTTGAAATGAGTATGATGGGTGAACTAAATTTCTTCCTAGGTTTGCAGATCAAACAAAGCCCAAATGGGACCATGATCCATCAGCAGAAGTATACAAAAGAACTAATCAAAAAGTTTAAAATGGAGGACTCCAAAGAAATAGATACACCTATTGCAACTGCCACTAAACTAGATGTTGATGAACCTGGTTCATCAGTTGATCAAAAGTTGTATAGGGGTATGATTGGTTCACTTTTGTATCTTACTGCAAGTAGACCTGACATTGTTTTCAGTGTAGGGCTTTGTGCTCATTTGCAGGCAAATCCAAAGGCGTCACACTTGACTTCTGTCAAGAGGATATTGAGATATCTGAACGGCACCACTGATTTGTGTCTTTGGTATCCCAAAGGTAGTAATTTTGATCTAGTAGGATATGCTGATGCTGATTATGCAGGTTTCTTAGTGGACAGGAAGAGCACTTCAGGTATGGCACATTTCCTGGGGTCATGTCTAGTGCCATGGGATACCAAAAAGGAAAATTCAGTAGCCCTATCTACTGCTGAACCTGAATATATTGTTGCTGCTTCTTGTTGTGCTCAATTGCTATGGATCAAAAAACAGCTGATAGACTTTGGAATTGAAGTGGGATGTATTCCAATATTTTGTGATAACACTAGTGCTATAAGTATGACAAAGAACCCTATTCATCGTAAAAGGACCAAGCACATAGATGTCAGACACCACTTCTTAAGAGATAACTATGAGAAAGGGTTAATCTCCATAGAATTCTGTGCTACTGATAAACAAATAGCTAACATTTTCACTAAAGCACTGACTAGGGAAAACTTTGAAATGAACAGGTTGGAATTACGGATGATGAAGATCACCTAAAAAGGTCCAGTTCAGAATGCACAGTGAAATTTTTTTTTTGTATAAAATGAAAAAAATATTTTTTTGGTTAGGAGTTCTTAATTCAATGTAAATATCTAGACTAATTCTTACTCAGTCTCATATTTTAATTAGTATACTCATGTGACATGTGTTTATATGATTCACTAATCTCTTACAAAGTCTTTCTATTCTGACTTTTGAGGCATGATCAAGAGAAGTTTTACTTGAAGAACCTGGTTCATCAGTATATGCTCATAAGAAAGTTCAGGTATGTTTCTATACTTTGCACAATTAGAAAGATAAAATTACAAATCATGAGCAGAAGTCCTAGTTACACCAAATTTCAAGAAATTTTATCCGTTGAGCATTGAACCAGTTTCATTATCCTAGGAGTCTAACTAAAACGGGATTTTTTCCTAAAAACTAGTGTCGCTCATTAATCTCTAAAGAGACCGGAATTATAATGTGATTAGACTCATATTTGACTACTGAAAAAGTTGTTGTTACTGCCTTAATTATAACCCCTCTTTAAATACACACCACATATCTTCTTTTTGCTCATAACCGTCACTCTCCTTCTCCAAAATTCTGATCATCTCCTTCATCTCCAAAATTCCCAAAAATTCCCAGAAATTCTCTATTATGACAAACCCTCAAGACAACCCAGGTACTCCCCCACCAGTATCCCCAAATACTTCATCAACAATACCTCCTATTGAAACCCCAAAACCTAGGTTTCGTTGCCAGCAAATGTTGGCCAGGAAAACTGTAGCTTCTGGCCCTTTGAGAAAAGCCTTAAATGAAAAATTGAAAGCTAGTCAAAGAGGGGAAAGCTCTAAAAAGGAATCATCTGACTCGAGCTCTGAGTCTAAAGCTTTTGTCTCTGCAAGTGATGGAGAAGAACGTGGGTCTTCTGAATCATACAAGAATCAAGAAAACCCTAAAAAGGTAAATACATGCTATGTTTTTTCTGATGTAGTGGAGAAAGTAGATGATAGGTTTGCGTTGGTGGGATCTGTGAGAGATGTAAGTGAGGGAGAATCGAAGAGGAAGGGAAAGAAAAATAATGGTAAAATTCTTGCAATTTGTGGAGGAGAAGAGGAGAGTGGCAACAAGCCAGGGGGAAGTGAATCTGAGGAGGCTGCTGAAGGTCTTGTGCACATGAGTGAACAACAAGATTCACCTAGTCCATCTGTGGAAGAAACCTTGGCTGACATTCTGAAGAAATTTGGAGAAAGCTATGATCCCAAAAAGTGCAAAGCTTCTTCTCAAAATGCTCCAACTGCCTCTAAGCCAACAAAGAAAATCAAGGTGTCATCTCCTAAGACTACTGTCACTTCAGCACCAAAGGTGAGAGCTACTAGAAGCAGGGTAAGGCGAAGTGAGGTTGAATTGCAGAAAGCCCAAGAGGCAAGTAAGAAAAAGAATAAGGAAAAAGGAAAAGAAAAGGTTGTGGAAAGTTCTGAGGCTGCTGAAGAAGAGGAAGAGGAGATGGAACTGGTCCATCAAAAGAGAGCTACAACTGTGGAGGTTCCCATTGCCAAACCAAAAGGAACCAAGACTCCTACAAAGAAGTCTTCAAATTATGTATCTGCTGAACCCTCCTTGGCCAAAAGAACTAGGTCTGCAGTGAAGGGAAAACAAGTAAAAGTTACCGAATAAGAAGAAGAAGAAGAGTGGAGTGGAGAAGAAGAAGAGGAGGAGTCTGAAAAGGAACAAGATCGATTTGCCATCTTTGACAGGAGAAAGATTCTGAAGGGGAGGTTGCTGAAAGACCTGGAAGAACCAGGAATGATTAGATTGGTGGATGCTCTAGCTGCACAAGGTTGGAAGGACATGATTCTTCAACTGGATGGAAGGCTGGCAAGAAAGGAGCTGATCGAGTTCATGGAAAATGCCACTGTGAAAAATGGGGAAGTCACCCGTGTGGGGGGAGTGAGGGTGCAATTTGATGCACCTAAATTGGGGACAATTCTGGACATACCATGTGAGGGCTATGATGAATACACTAGGAAGAGGTGGCCTTGTCTAGATGATATTCCTAGTTCTCTCCAAATCACCAGGAAATTTTGTGATACTGAGTTTGCTAAAATGTACCAGAGGCAAGATTTGTACAGAAAAGTGAGATGAAGCCTGAGCACAAGGTGCTATTTGAATATGTGACCAAGTGTCTACTGCCTAGACAAGAGAGAAGGCATACTTCTAACTACATGGACTTGGTTCTTCTGGAATGCCTTGTGAGAGGAAAACAAATAAACTGGATTGCCTTCATTGTCAAGCTGCTGGACAGGGTCATAAATGTCTCCAAGGATCATGCTACTCCTTATGGTTTCATACTAATTACTGTGCTGGATAGATTGAATGTTCCCTTGAAGAAATGGGAGATGGCCTCCAGCAAGGACCATTTTGGTATCAAAACCCTGCAGGCTTGTGACTATCTCCTCAGTGTAGCCCCAGTTGAACTTGTTCATCTTTAAAGACTCCAATGAAGAGCAAGGTTAGGGCTTTGGTTCAAGAGTGTAGGACAGAGGATGTTGAGATTGCTAGGCTCAAGGCTCGAGTTGCTAAACTTGAAAATGAAAGGAATAGCTTAAAAGATGATCTATCAAAAGAAAAGGAAAAGGGTGAAGGGATGCTTCAAACAATGCTCAATCTTCTCAAATACCAACCCTCTAGTTCCTCCAAGCCTTAGGTCCTCCAGCACACTCGTTGAACCAGTCTAGTTAACCCCCCCAGTGACCCAGATTAGGGATTTTCCTTGTTTTTGCTCATGGTTGGTTGTTTTTGTTCTTTCTTTTTGTGGACTGTCTTGTAGAAGCACTGCCTTGTCAATCACAATTTGCATTTCTCTTGTTTTATGACGATTCTGATCTTAATAGTTATTTTTTGTCAAGTTGATTTTTGATTAACTAAAGCATGCTTTCACTTGTAGTTGCCCCAGTGGCCATGAGTAATAATTAGTATTCTGGGATTCACATCTTTATGCAACTTTTCGATGATGCCAAAAGGGGGAAGATATTGTACTTAAGAAGAAATTATGTCTATTTTCAGAAATAGTGGTGTTTATGACCTAATTAAATCTGGCCCTTAATGATGAGTTAAATTTTTCAAGTGTTTATAATTTAGCTGAGTTCCACAGGTTCTCTGATCAGTAAAAGTATAGATTTTTTCATCATCAAAAAGGGGGAATTTGTTGGCCCAAGCTCAGTTGAAGCTTTGAATAAGGACAAATGAACTCAGTGAAGGACCAGGTCCATCTTAGGAGACACAGTGGTTATGGCCCATGCACATGATATGCATGTAAAGAAGATAAGTCTTTGGGATCAAGCAGCAATATCTTCTGAATATCTTCTGAACTGATCGAAAAGATTTCATATGGGATAAGGAGAAGAAATCACCTTATGAGAAGAGAACACATCCGGATAAGGGTTGGAGCTTGGATTGGTCTAGGACTCAAATTCAATGGAGGATCAGAAATTGAGTCACGATCAAACTCTGATTACTAACCTAATAAATAATTGAGTTGTTCTCTTTTACAAGGATGCACATACGCTGAAGTTAAGCAAAATTGAGAGCAAAGAGCAAGGCTATTTTGCAAGCAATTTATGTGAGATTAAGTGTGCACGCCTGCAGCTACTTGAACAACATAGAAGAACCAGTTCCATTGTGTTTATTCTTATTCTAGTTCAATTGTAGTAGGTAGTTTAATATTGTACCTTTTCAGTTTTCATAGAAGCAATTGTATTAGGTACTTTGTGTAGTCAAGTTAGAGTTAACTTGAAGGTGTTGCAACAGTTGAGGTTGTATGCCACACTGGGATTAGAGTTAATCCATAGGTTTACAAGAGTTTTGTAAATGCTGTTTTTGGCTCATTGAGTTTAGTGGATGTTTGAAAAAATCCTACTGAGTAGTAGGTCGTAGTTTTTTTTACCTTTTGAGCTAGGTGTTTTCCACGTAAAAATCTATGTGTTCTTTATTTCAGTATTTTAATTCCGCAAACAGTTGTAGTTAGAACACCTAGAAGAACCAGGTTCTTCTAGTGCAAAAATTAGGTACCACACAAATCACCCCCCTCTTGTGTGGTATTGACGTTTAGAACATCATGGCCCGACGCTGAAGCTTTATTAATCCTCCCAGATAAAGTCGGAGGCTATACGAGCGAAAGAGATGGTTGAGGGTGAAGGAAAGCCCCTCGAATTTGCTCACAAAAATTGAAGCAGTATCATTATCCTCTAGAAAGAAGGATGAATTTGACCGAGGGTGACCTTGTACTTCTTGCAGAAGTCCATGATCATTGGATCTAGAGGACCCAGCGTGAAGGGGTAGGTATAAACACTCAAGAACCCCTCCACATGAGTGGTAATCGATTCTTCAGGAGTGGACACTACTACATGCTTATCGCCCTACTTTCAATCCTTCTTAATTTGGGTAAGGAGTTTATCGGAGATCAAACATACGTACCTTGATACCGGCTCGCACCGACCTGGCACCGATGAGGTCTTTTCAATCTTAAAATCACAAAGATCCGAGGAAGGTGAAGAACTGAGAAAGTTAGAATGAGAAAGAGTCGAAGGTAAAGTTTAAAAGATGAAGGACGATATATTTATAGGTTGAAGGCGACAGTTAAGTACCAGTTGTGACCGACCATAAACTGACCATCATTAAATGCCTAGAGAATTGTACTGAGGGGACGTTTCGATTACCTCTGTTGCTTACGTCACGGTCGTGACGTCATGACAAATCAGATTAAAGATCAAGGACTCAATTCATTTCTTGTCGTTATACTCCAAAAACGAGGGGACTATATGTATATGGTTAAAACCAGACTCACCTGATTTTACTAATCTACCGAGACCAGGGGGATGGATCGAGGATCGGCCTTGCAGTATATCAGACCGAGACATGAGGATAAGGTACGAACTTTGGGATTTAAAGTATCTATCAAGATCGAGATCAGAAATAATCTAGAACAAACGGGATAGACATTGAGCAAGACCGAAGATAGCATAACGACGGAAAAGCGAGATATCCGTGACTGGTCGAGAACCATGGCAGAAATTCCGGAACAGATCAAATCAAGTACGGTTGTTTAGCTGATCATGAGATTTCCTTCTGTAATTAGAATTGTACCATAATTGGAATTCTTCTACTATATAGGGGGCAGGGGTTCTAATTATTTGTAACCTTCTTACATTCACGCATATCAAAGAAATATATCACATTTTTATCTCTTGCAAGCTTTGTTGTCCAGTATATACTTTCAATAGCGTGGTTAGTTGGTTTGAGGGCAATTAGCCAAAATTGTTCATCACACTGATTTGCTTTGTTTTATTGTTAATTCCTAGCATTAATTCTTAATATTTTTCATTTTGTGCCAAATGAAATCACATATCCTTAAAATCACTTATAAGTTTAATTGTTATCCCATTTTAAGGATAAACAAGAACAAATTTAAGAGAGAAAAATTCTTCTGGAAGGGAGAGAATAGTACAGATTTATAGACTGCTAATTAGGTATATGGTTAGATGGATGAGATTCCCCTACATCATTAACTAAAAGTCTCAGAATTCACATCTTGTAATGAGCAAATTTTTGATAGAAGTGTTTCCTCTTAATGAGAAATCAGATTAGTCGGGTAAAGAATACTGATGAATTGCATGGTTTTATGAGATTAAAAAAAAAAAAGAATTTATAGACCGAGATCCCACATTTCTCTTTTAGGTGTGATATGAATGAAACTGACTGTTCGTACCTTTCTAGCCAGTAGCCTCCACATGAGTGAATAATACTCAAACTTTTGACCTAGCGTGTTTTGTGTCCATTCTTTTGAGGTGAAAACCTCTAAATCTAAAGGCCAAATTCTACCTATTAAAGTTCAAATATGGTAATTAAAGTGGACCACCACAACTTCACAAGCAGCACAATTGTTATCCCTTGTTTTTTTGTCCATTTGGATTAGTTTATTTTAAATACTTTTAAGTCAAAATAATTTTTAAGTTATTTTGTAGTGTATGAATACTGTAAAAAAGTATTTTTAAGCACTTGTTTTTAAATTAAAATGACATAAACAAGTCAAAAACAAAAGCCAAAAGTCAAAAGCTAGAATTCTTAACTTATGACTTAAAAATTAATTTGGATTGAAATTCACCTAAAAAAAAGCCCATCCAAACATACTGAGTCTCGAAAAGAAAGCAATATGACAAAGAGGGATGTTTTTTCTCTGGTCGGGTTAATTGAATAAGAGAAAAGGGAAAGATAATATGAGGAATGAGGACATCAAAATTTACAATTGGATATTTACGAGAGTTTTTAAAATTCGTAAAAAGTGGCTTTTTATTACTACTACTCCTACTATTCCCTCTGTTTTAATTTAGGATGAATACCTAAAAAATATTAAAATTTGGCACATTTATTTGTTACATCCCTAAATTATTCGTGGTCTTTATTACCCCCTGAACTTGATTTTTTTAGAGTCATTATCCCTTGATCGCTGATATGGCAAAGCGTATGAGTGCACTCTCTTTTAAGCGTGTGGGAGTGAAGAAAAATTGAAAAGTGAGCTTCCAAGTAGGTTATTTTTTAACTTTTAATTGTCATATATAATGATTTATTTGTTACAGCTATGTATTTCTTCTTGCTTCATCTTAACATACAACGTGAACTTTACTCTAACGTTTATTATTTTTAATTTCTTCTATAGATATAATGTCTATTTGTTCCAAGTGCATATATTTTTTTTGGGACAAATTTGTAAAAAGTTTAGTTGGAACTCCATCATTTTAGCCAAATAAAAAACTTTTAGTAAAATTAACGGAGTACAAGTTGTGTATTTCCTATTATTATCCTTCAGATATAATGTCTATTTATTATATTTTTATTTTTTTATCGGATGTCCCGAAGGGATTCTCTTTATTCTAATTGTGTATTTTTATTATCAGGTCAAAATAAATTTTTCTTTGGCTACAACTCCATTATTTTTACCAAATAATAAAGGTATATAAAAATAATGAACTTGCAATTTAAACTCGTTTTATATCTTCTTTTGATACAATGGCTAATTATTTCAATTGTGTATTTTTACTTTTTCAGGTAAAATCTGTTAAAAAATAATAATTTTTAAAGCTCCATATTTTAGAGGTATATAGAAAATGATAGCCAAAATAATAAAGTTCAAATTATGTACTTTTTATATCTTTTTAGATGCCTTAACTATTTATTCTAACTGTATAAATTCCTTTTTTTCCAGGTCAAAATTCAAAAAAAGAATAACTAAACTTTATTATATTTAGCCAAATAAAAAAAATTAGCCTAAATAATGTAGTTCTAGCCATGTTTTATTGTAAATATTATTCAAAAAAAAAGTTATCTAAAAAAGTAACATACTTAAGAAGGTAAAAAATATATCTTATTTTAAAAAAAATGGAACATGAAAGGAAAATTCATGTGGCAGGCGAGTGCATGCCATTTTCCTGTGATGAGATCGTCCAAAGGGTTAACAACTATTGAATAACTAAATATAGGGGGATAATTAAGACCACGGATAGTTTAAGGAAGTAAGCAATAATACGTGCCAAGTTTAGGAGGTTTTAAGGTATTTGCCTTTAATTTTTACGAACCACTAATTTATAGCCATAAAAATATCTATGGCTTGTTTTAGACAATAAATTCCAAAAGTCTTCCGATCCGTTCTTTCTTAAATTATGTGTCTAATCAAATATGTTCACGTAAATTGAAACCGAGGGAATACAAAGATACAATTTACTTAATATTTTGATACTTGTCTAAATATAAAGATTATCATACGCTATATTAGTCCTTTAAAATTTCTTTTTGCTTCTTAAGAAAGACATCCAATAGTCGTAATTATAAGAGTATTTGTCTATGTTCAACTACCATTTATCTTTAATTTAGTCTTACTTATAAGATTATTTATTTAAGTTAAATATCATTTATCTTTAATTTAAATAGGTAAAATACATAAAGACATCATTAAACTTATCCAAAAAATAGGTTTAAATACTTAGACTAAATAGGTGTGCTTTTATCCCTTATTCTTGTTCGGAGTGATTTAAGTAACACTTTAAAGGCTCATATGAAAGAAAAAAAAAAAGGAAATAAAATGAAAGCGCATAAACTTTTTTAAAAAGTGGCTCACTGATAATGTATAATAAAATAAAATAAAGATTGGGTCCCTCTCATCCCCCCCCCCCCCCCCCCCCCC
>MU701023.1:50103-64880 GCA_026770625.1 Nicotiana glauca | reverse complement strand
AAAAAAAAAAAAAAAATGGGGCCCCCCCCCCCCCCCCCCCCCCCCCCCGGCAAGTGCTCATCGTCTTCTTTCTTCTTCCTTTTGGTTCAAATTTTGTTCTACTACTCATCCTCTTCTTCTTTTCTTTTTTGTAATAATTTTTTCTTTTCCCACTATTTGTTCTTCTTCTTTCTACTTCCTTTTTTCTTTTAGTTTTTTTTTCTTTCTGGCCATTTGCCTCATCTTATTTCTGTTTTCTTATTTTTTATTCAATGAGTTCTTTTTGGTGCTGAAAATTAAGAAATTAATTTTGCATTTTTTTGTACTTTCTATGTTGCGGTTAATTGAACAGAAAAAATCATAGAGGATGTTGAAGATTGAAAATGAAAAATAATTAGATAAACAAAAAAAAAGGAGAGTAAACCAAGATCGAAGGGACTTAAATTTATAGCGTATCTACGGATGAGAATTTGATGAAAATAATATAATTAAGAGGAATTTCATAATTAATTAGAGATTTATTAGTGTATTAAATCATGGATAAGGAAAAAAATGGACAAATAGAAACGAAAAGGTTAAAAAAATAAAATTTAGATAATTTCTGACGTGGCTCTAATGTGACACTGATATGGCTCTAATGCGGTGCTAATGTGGCAATGATGTGGGGTGTGTATAAAGCACATCATATTGTGAGACTGATATTATAGTGTTATCTAAGTGTTCAAACCTGTTTTTTAAACAAGTTTAACGGGGTCTTTATGTATTTTGTCATTTAAATATCTCACTTCATGAACAATCCACTGATTAGGGCAATAAGAATGAAACTGAAAAATAAGAATTAAGTATGTTGACTCGAAAGATAACAATTACTTTGCAAGTGAATACTGTTAAAATAAATCACAGGTAAATCGTAATCGAATATAATGAGACATCGGAATATGTATTATATTTCTTATTGTTTTTGATAGATTGAATATTCAAGAGAGGAATAGATAGAGAGATAGAGAGAGAAAAAGCTTGTCTTAGAAGAGATCAGATGCCTTTACAACATTGGGATCCCCCTTTATATAATATGTGAACTCCCTCGAAATAATAAAATAATGCAGAGATAGGTCACGTGCTTTTGAAGAGACGACGAGACCTAAATGCACGTTTCACCCCGACATTCTTAGGTCATACCCTCGTTTCGACTATTGCTTAGTCGTGGGTCGTTGCTGCCGTAGTGGGCAGAATTTAACCCCATACAGTTAGTCCCTCTGTTCGTTGGTGACGTAACGAAGTGCATCTCCGATGGACGGAACCACGAACCTTGTTCTGGGAGAATTTGACCATGTTCGGGGACGACGACGTAAAGGGGTGATCATTTGAATCTGATGATATATTGACGCGCAATACTTTCCCAAAAATGAAGTCATCGTATGCATGCGTCATCATTACGCATATTTCCGAGGAAGTACCAAAGGTGTTATGATGCTTGATTTCCCACGCCTGTTTGGGCCTTGCCTCTTCGATTTCAACGCTACCCAACTCTATAAATAGGGAAAGGGTTTAACTTAATCCAGCTTTTAGATCATCTGCAAACATTTTTCGACTATTTAAGGAAACACTTCATTTCTCCAAAAACCCACCGCTTCTCTGAAAGTACACTTGTGGTTGTGTCGCCCACCGCTCCTTAAACGGAAACCATGACAAAACCTAAACGGAATAACAATCCGGGGGCTCGTAATAATAAACCATCTGGCGCGCTGCCTCCCTCCGGCGGCGATAAGGGAGGAAGAGGGGAGGATCTCACCCCTCTCACTGTGGATAACGTGCTACCGAAGCAACTCCTTATCAGGAAGGACTTCCAACGGGATTCTCCAAAGCAACCTTGGGAGAAATCCGAGCTAACCCAAGATGATTTAGATAATCTTCGTGCGTCATATGGTATACCCGCTCACGTGGAGATGGTTTTGGCGGGAGCAGACTTCGTGAACGCCCACAGACCGGGGTACTATGCGTTTTACGAATATCCTTTTTTCATCGGCTATGGCCTTCCCATTTTTTTATTGGCGAAAGAGCTATGCCGTTTTTACAACATGTGTCCCACCCAACTCACTCCGTACACCCTAAAGATAGGTAGGATAATGTCTACATATGCGGAATTGGCAAGGTTGGAGGTATCTTGCGGAAGAAACCCGCACATGGGCTGAGTTCCTCGAGCGTTACGGCCCCGCGGGTCCTTCAGGTATTTCTTTGACTTTAATTAGTCACTTCTACAAACTTCGTCAGCTAAACTATTTGTATTGACAAGTCAAAGTGCTCCTAAGAGGAAGACGACGACATCCACCCCCCCCCCCCCCGATCAGATGTTGGTCAGAATATGAAGGAGATACTTTATGCATCTATTAGGGAGGGGGCGACCGTAGTCTCTTTACAAGAGGTTGCTCCTGCGGAGGTGGCTATGAGTAAGGCGAGGCCATCGACATCGTCTCTGCAGCCTGTGGACGAGCCTTCCGAGGGCGAGGAGGCTGAGGAGAGAAAAAGGCGGAGGCTCGCAACGGTTAAGGCACTGGCAACTGGGGAGAAAAGGAGTGACACGCCTCACCAAATAACTAGACCTATCTTCATGGCCGACGACATCCGTTCGGGGAGGCCGACCCACCAAATAAGTGCTAATGTCGGTACCAGCTCGGTTCGTTTCACCGAGGATGACTCATCACCTCTCGTTGGAGGCGATGCTGAGGGACCGACCGCTGAGGCCGCCCACGGGGACATGAACGAGATGACGGAAGGCATGGCACACGTGGAGGTGGCAGCGGACGGGTCTGGCAGCCGCATCGTGATTCCAGGGGCTTACAATTTGTTACAGCACAGCGAGCGGGCTGCGCTGGAGATGACACTACTGTGTGCCTCCCCTGAGCGCGAGATGCTGAGCGCTGTCAGTGATTCGGGGTTGTCTCGGAGGGTCAGTAGTATGGCGTTACAGGTAACTCTCTGTTCTTCCATGTGTGGTGAAGTTGATTTTGATGCGTACTAACTCACATGTATGTGTATATTTTTTAGACCTTGGTTTTGGAAGTGGAGAGGAGGTGTCGTGAGGAGAAGAGAGCGACATTTTTGATAAAATAGTGAAGAAGTACAAGTGGTATCACTCCAAGCATCAGGCGGCGGCGGACCTTTTCCAGTAAGATCCAAAATTTCGGGTGTTCCGGGAAGGCCTCAAATAGAAGGAGGCACAATGGAGCCGCAGGGTGGCGGAGCTGGAGAAAACGGATGAGGAGCTGGTGAAAGCCGTGGCTCGTAATAGCGAACTGGAATCACTCCTCAAATTGTGGGAAGAGGAGTTGGAGCTCAGCCGTGGGGTGGCGACGGAGGTTGCCGATCTACATTGTAGGGTGGCAGCTTTGACATCCGAACTCGAAGCCAAGGTGGCTGAGGTCGACGTTCGCAGGAGTAATGCCCCGCCACGACCTGGGGACGTGTCTCGATATGCGCACGAGATATGGGTATATGCAGAGGCAAAATTGGATGTATATAAAAAACTTCTCGTTGCGGAACGTGCCTCTGAGGAGGATGTTCAGGAGCAGCGGTGCGAGGCTCGTGCTGCTTGTATAGCTTGCGGGTACAACTCCGACTCCCCTGATCGAGGGGGCTACGCTTCGGAGGATTTTAATCGGCTTGAGTCCGACCAATGGTTTAATGAAGCTTACCGCCTTGGTAACGATTATCGAGAAAGAGAGCGGGCGGATGGCGATGGTAAAAATGGCGATTCACCTTAAGACTTGTATATGTTTTGCCTTTTTTCTTTTTGGAATGTAATGGGGGCCCTTCGCGGGACTAAATGTATATAATTTTTGTCATGGTGAAAGGATCATACTTTTGTTGTTATTCTTCTTGTGTTGTTCTTTGTTTAAACGTTATTTGTCATCATCGAGCTTGGCCGGCGCTTTGATGGCGATGGCCTTAGCCAATAGGATGTAACTTCAATCTGTCGTTGAAGTGTTATGCGTCGTCGTCGAGCGGGGTTGACGTTTGTCTACGTTGGCCTTAGCCGTTAGGATGTAACTTCAACTGTTGTTGAAGTATTATCTGTCATCGTCAAGCTGGGTAGACATTTACTGGCGATGGCCTTTGGACCATAGGATGTAACTTCAACTGTTGTTGAAGTGTTATCCGTCGGTGTCAAGCTAGGTCGACGTTTTGCTGGTGATAGCCTTTGGCCCATAGGATGTAACCTCAACTGTTGTTGAAGTATTATCCATCGTCGTCGAGCTAGGTTGATGTTTACTAGCGATCGCCTTTGGCCCATAGGATGTAACTTCAACTGTCATTGAAGTGTTACCCATCGTCGTCAAGCTGGGTCGACATTTATTGGCGATGGCCTTTGTCCCATAGGATGTGACTTCAATCTGTCATTGAAGTGTTACCCGTCGTCGTCGAGCTGGATCAACGTTTATTGGTGATGGCCTTTGGCCCATAGGATGTGACTTTAATTTCTCGTTGAAGTGTTACTCATCGTCGTCGAGCTGGGTCGATATCTATTGGAGATGGCCTTTTACCCACAGGATGATACTTCAATCTGTCGTTAAAGTGTTATCCGTCGTCGTCGAGCTGGGTCGAAGTTTATTGGCGATGGCCTTTGGCCCATAAGATGTAACTTCAACTGTCGTTGAAGTGTTAACCATTGTCGTCGAGCTGGGTCGACGTTTATTGGCAATGGCCTTTGGCCCACATGATGTGACTTCAATCTGTCATTGAAGTGTTATCCGTCGTCCTCGAGCGGGGTCGACATTTATTGGCGATGGCCTTTGTCCCATAGGATGTAACTTCAACTGTCGTTGAACTTTTACCCGTCGTCGTCAAGCTGGGTCGACGTTTACTGGCGATGTCCTTTGGCCCACAGGATGTAACTTCTACTGTTGTTGAAGTGTTACCCGTCGTCATCGAGCTGGGTCGACATTTATTAGCGATGGCCTTTGGCCCACAGGATGTGACTTCAATCTGTCGTTGAAGTGTTATCCGTCATCGTCGAGCTGGGTCGACATTTATTGCTGATGGCCTTTGGCCCATAGGATGTGACTTCAATCTGTCGTTGAACTGTTATCCGTCGTCGTCGAGCTGGGTCGACCTTTATTGACAATGTCCTTTGGCCCATAGGATGTGACTTCAATCTGTCGTTGAAGTGTTATCCGTCATCGTCGAGCTGGGTCGGCGTTTATTGACAATGGCCTTTGGCCCATAGGATGTGACTTCAATCTGTCATTGAAGTGTTATCCGTCATCGTTGAGTGGGGTCGACATTTTGCTGGCGATGGCCTTTGGCCCATAGGATGTAACTTCAATCTGTGATTGAAGTGTTATCCATCGTCGTCAAGCTGGGTCGACGTTTATTGGCGATGGACTTTGGAATGTTTCGCAATGGAGTTGGTGGCCTTAACCGCTTACATAATGGAGAAGGTGGCCTTAGCCACTTACACAACAGAGATGGTGGCCTTAGCCTCTACATAATGGAGAAGGTGGCCTTAGCCACATACATAATGGAGATTGTGGCCTTAGCCGCTACATAATGGAGTTGGTGGCCTTAGCCACTACATAATGGAGATTGTGGTCTTAGCCGCTACATAATGGAGATGATGGTCTTAGCCGCTTACATGATGGAAGTCCGACTAGGCTAGTCCCTTTATTATATAGGCCTGGAGAGCGTGTTGAGTGGCCGATATGATAAACCTGTCTCTATACACCGCTAGGTTTCCCCTTCACCGCCTCGTTAACAACCTCCCCGAGAAAACCTGACTGGGACAAAACTCGGGTGAGGGAAAAAGAGTACGACTCGGGAGACGCCCTTCAAAAGTGGAAGTACTTGAGGTGGGCGACGTTCCAGTTGTTTTGGAGTATTTTTCCTTCCATTGTTTCCATCTGGAATGCTCCTTTGCTTGCATTTGCTGTGATTTTATATGGACCGCTCCAATTTGTGCCTTGTTTCCCTTCGCTCGGGTATTTTGACGCCAAAGTTTTGGCTTTGAGGACGTAGTCGCCCACTTTGAGTGGTCGTATTTTGGCTTTTTGGTTGTAACACCTTTCGACCTGTTGCTTTTGAGCTGTCATTCTTATGTGGGCTATATCCCTTCGTTCCTCGGCTTTGTCGAGGTCTTAAAGCCTATTCACGTCGTTGTCTGCTCCACTGGTATGTGAATATCTCAGGCTCGGTTCTCCGATTTTGACTGGTATGACCGCATTGGTTCCGTAGACCAGTGAGTATGGTATTTCTCCTGTGCTGGATTTGGGTGAGGTTCGATATGCCCACAGTACTTCTGGTAGTAGTTCGGGCCAAAGCCCTTTTGCTTCTTCGAGTTTCTTCTTGAGTATGTTCAATATTATTTTGTTGGAAGATTCTGCTTGGACGTTGGCGGCGGGGTGGTATGGCGTGGAGAGTATTCGTTTGACGTGCCATTTGTCAAAGAACTCTGTTATATTTTTGCCGATGAATTGGGGGTTGTTGTCACAGCTGATTATTTTGCGAATGCCGAAATGGCATATGATGTTTTTCTATATGAAGGCGATGACTTCTTGTTCGCGTATTTGGGCGTACGCAACTGCTTCCACCCACTTGGAGAAATAGTCAGTTAAAACTAACAGAAATTGTACCTTTCCCCGTCCTGCTGGCAGGGGACCGATTATGTCCATTCCCCATTTGATGAAGGACCAAGGTGATGTTACTGAGTAGAGGGGCTCTCCCAGTTGATGTATCATGGGGCCGTATTTTTGGCATTGTTCACACCTGCGAACATACTCTGCTGCCTCTTTTTTCATAGTGGGCCAGTAGTATCCGGCTCGGATGCTGCAACGGACGAGAGCGCGATTTCCGGTATGTGCGCCACAGTGGCTCTTGTGTACCTCTTCAAGGACTTGCCTTGTTTGGTGCATCCCTAGGCACTTAGCGAGGGGTCTGTCAAACGTTCTTTTGTAGAGATCGTGATTTATTAGGCTATATCGGGCGGCTTGTATGCGGAGCTTTTTGGCTTCTCTTTTGTCGAGCAGGAGTGCGCCGTCATGCAAATAGGAGATAAACTGGTTGTGCCAGTCCCAAGTTAGATTCAAAGAGAGTACCTGAGTGTGATCTATAGCAGAATGGAGGAGGGTGACTATATTTGCCCTGTTGATATTTTTGGTGGCTGCAGCCAATATTGCTAGGCCATCTACTTCGACGTTCTGTGCCCTAGGGATTTTTTCCAGGCGGCACTCATCGAACTCGGGCATCAGCTTGTGAATTTCGAATTGATATTTTTGCAGTCTTTGTTCCTTGATTTGGTAAGTTCCGGTGACCTGGTTCGCCACGAGTTGGGAATCGCAATGGAGGATGAGTCGTCGAGCTCCGTATTTGATGGCAAACCTTATACCTGCAATCACAACCTCATACTCGGCCTCGTTGTTAGTCATCTCGAGGCATTGTATGGACTGACGAATTATTTCGCCCGTGGGGACCTCGAGAATGAGTCCCAGTCCTGATCCCAGGGCGTTGGCAGCGCCATCAGTGTAGAGGGTCCAGAGGTTGGTACTAGGAGAGGCACAAATGCCTCTAGTTCCGCTTCCGACATAATCTCTGTACTGAAATCGGCGACAAAATCTGGAAGTACCTGCGACTTGATGGCGTTTCTTGGGTGATAGGATATGTCATGCTCGCTGAGCTCTATGGCCCATTTGGCGAGCCTGCCCGACAACTCAGGCTCGTGCAGGATGCTTCTCGGGGGGAAGGTTGTTATAACTTTTATGGGATGACACTGAAAGTAGGGTCTAAGCTTTCGTGAAGCTATGACTAGTGCCAGGGCCAACTTCTCGAGGTGTGGATACCGTATTTCGGAGTCCACTAGGGTTTTGCTGATATAGTAAATAGGAGACTGTGTACCTTTGTTTTCACAGACCAGGACTGCGCTGACAGCGACTTCGAACACTGCCAGGTATACTAGCAAAGGTTCGTCAGGGTTTGCTTTGACTAGCAATGGTGGCGAAGACAAGTATGCTTTTAACTTTTTCAAGGCCTCGGCGCATTCCTCGTTCCATTGTAGTCCGTGATCTTTTCTCAATACGTTAAAAAATTTATGGCACATGTCGGAGGATCGCGAGATGAACCTGGATAGAGCGGCTATTGGACCCGTCAACTTTTGTACCTGTTTTTTGCTGTTCAAGGTCTCAGGTATTGCGTCTATTGCCTTGATCTGGTCCGGGTTGACTTCGAGACCTCATTGTGATACAAGGAAGCCCAAGAACTTTCCCTAGGCTACGCCGAAGGCGCACTTTTGTGGGTTCGATTTCATCCCATACTATCGTAGTATCTCAAAGGCTTCTTTCAGATGGTCGAGGTGGTCTTCTTTGTTTGCTGACTTCACCAGCATATCGTCGATATAGACCTCCACGGTCTTGCCAATCTGTTCCTTGAACATTCTGGTAACCAGTCTTTGATACGTCGCCCCTACATTTTTGAGTTCGAAGGGCATCACCTTGTAACAATATGTCCCTTGATGGGTGATGAAAGTTGTCTTTTCTTGGTCCTCCTCGGCCATCATGATTTGGTTGTAGCCAGAGTAGGCATCTAATAAGCTTAGCAATTCATGTTCTGCTGTGGCGTCGATCAACTGGTCGATGTGAGGTAACGGGAACGAGTCCTTCGGGCATGCCTTGTTAAGGTCGGTGAAATCTACGCACATTCTCCATTTTCCATTTTTCTTTTGACCATGACGATATTGGCGACCCATATGGGATATTTTGATTCCCTTATGGATCCGTTGGCCAGCAGCTTATCTACCTCTTCGCTGATGGCCTCGTTGATTGCGACATTGAACTTCCTTTTAACTTGCCACACGGGTGGATATAGTGGGTCGAAGTTCATCTTGTGGGTGGCAACGTCTTTTGGTATCCCCGACATATCTGAATAAGAAAAAGCAAATAAATCCATGTGGTTAGTTAGAAATTCATGGCACTTACTTGGATCACGGAGGTTGTGTCTGATGTAGGATTTCTTTGTGTGGTCGGTGTTGTCCAGTTGTATTGGGTCTAGATCCTCGACCGTTTCTTTGCAGGCTTCTACGATGTCCGGATCTTTGATGGCTTCCATTGTCGGGTCGACCTTAGTCCCTGAAACGGCTGATTGATATGCTTCCGTACTCGCTCCTTTCAATTGCTTGGCGTGTGAGCAGTCTTGAGTGATTCGGTAGCATTCTTGCACGGTGCGCGGCTCGCCCCGAATGCTAAATACTCCCCAAGGGGTGGGGAACTTGATCACTTGGTAGAAGCTTGAGGGGACTGCTCGCATGACGTGTATCCACGGGCGTCATAGGATGACGTTGTAGGCTGTTTCTTGGTTCATGACATGGAAAGTGGTTTCCAGTGTAACTCCTCCTGCTAAAATTGGAAATAACACCTCCCCGAAGGTTTGTTCCACTGCATTGTTAAAACCTGTCAATGTTATGCAACGCGGTATTATCCTATCTTCGAGCCTTATTTGTACGAGGACTCTTGGATGGATAATACAGGCGCCGCTTCTGTCATAAACCATGATTCTTTTAACATCAGTGTCAGCAATACATAAAGTTATGACCAAAGCATCATAATGAGGAAAAGACAAACCGTCGGCATCAGAGTTATCGAAGGTGATACTTTCTTCGAAGTCATCATACCGTTCGTGGGCGATCGTTCGTTTTAGTTTGTGCGAGGTGGTGAACTTTTCGTGGTTGATTGCTGAATCGTCGCCTCCTCTGACGATCATGTTGATGGTGCGTGCTGGCGAAGGCAGCTTTGATGGCCCTTGAGGTTGTTCCCGCCCTCGTGCGTAGTTGGTCTTTCCCTTATCGCTGAGCAATTCCCTCAAGTATCCTTGGTTCAGCATTCTGACTACCTCATGTCGTAGTTAGGGGTGGGCACCGGTCGGTTCGGCTCGGTTTTGTAGAATTTCGGTTCGGTTTATTTGGTTTTCGGTTTGTGATTTTAATAACCAAATCAAACCAAAGTATTTACGGTTCGGTGCAATTTTTTCAAAATTCGGTGCGGTTTTTTCAAAATTCGGTTCGGTTATTTTCGGTTTACATTTTTGGTTTCAAACGGTTGTAGACTCGTAGGAAAGCGGTTTGAAGGAGACATATAACTTTTATAATTATGCATAAGGCCATAACAATTAAAAAATGCACATCACGTCTGGTTGTATATGTTGAAAAGAATAAAGATGGCTGACATAGTGACATTCTGCCCTTAATTCCTAGATGCAAATTTATCTCTTTGTTGATTTGTGATGTGAGTTTTTGAGGGAAATAATCTTTTATCATAAGAAAGCTTCAAGTATGCTAATATACTTAGAAACCGTAGTCTTTTGTTTCACAAGGTTATTTTGTATGACAGATCACTGCTTCACAAGGTTAGCAACGAGCAGTTATCGTGAGAGAGTTGGCTCCAGGAGTATGTTTAGAGTTAAGACCTATTAGTGACTCGATAGGCTAAATTGAGAGAACTAGCAGTGACGAAGTAGGCAGAAGAATGTACACTTGTGCTATAAGTAGAGAGTGAGACATGTTTGCACGTGAAAGAACGAGCTTATCTAAGTTGGTCATCCAAATGACAAACTTGAATGCCATGGATGGAATGGTCCATAAATATTATAAATTGCCTTGAAACCTACACACAGCCTGTGTGGGATATTTTATCTCTCTAACGATTTCAATATTATGTATCAAGTTGAGGATCACAAGGCTTATGAGTCCTGCCCCTATCCTCACGGCGTGTGCTTGAAAAGTACACCTGATTAAGATGGGAAAAGGGGTCCTCCTCTATTTTTTCTTATGAGAGGGAGGTTACATCCTATATGTGTCTGTATGTGTATTCAAGTGTGTTCTTGTGATTAGTTAGGAAAATCATCTATTTCTGCTGCTGTCAAAATGCATTAAAATACACTTGGAGAAATCAGTGAGTCGCACAGTTGCAGCAAAAGTTTGGTTTTTCGGTTTAACCAAAAACCGAAACACAAAAACCGTAAACCGCACCGAAAAACCAAAAATTAATAATTTTAAAACCGTAAACCGACCGAAAAACCGATTAAACCGAAACCGAAAAATTAAAATTTACGGTTCGGTCGGTTTTTTTGGTTCGGTCGGTATTATGCCCACCCCTAGTCGTAGTCCTATGCAATCTTTGGTTTTGTGTCCTAGTTCTTGGTGGAACTCGCACATGATGTTCGACTTCCTCGTGGCGATGTCTGATTTCATTTTTTGCGGCCATTGGACCTTGCTGCCCAGCTTCTCCAGTGTGTACACTATTTCTAAGGGAGACACGCAAAACTTATGGGCAGATAATAAAGGGGACATACCTCTTTCGTTACGGAGTGGGGCGACATGTCGCTGTAGTGCTTCCGTGTGTATTGGCGGTGGTGGATGCGAGGATCTGAAGTAAGGCTGATGCCTTTCTTTGTTGAAGCACGAGGGCTGTTCCCGCCGCCCATCGCTGCGTTTATCCCTCCTTGCTTCTGACCATATCGTCGTTAGCCGCTGGGTTGGTCCGTTGAGGTCATCCTCATCTGCTCGTACCTCGGTACAGTAGGCGTTATGGATCTCCTCCTATATGGTGGGAGGATACTTCATGAGTGGGCTCAATAGCTTTTTGGTCGTCCTCGAACCATCTTTGCTCAGCCCGTTTTGGAAAGCTACGAACGCCATGACTTTCGATACGTGTGGTAGGCTCATCCTTACTCTGTTGAATCTGGCCAGGAAGTCCCTCACCTGCGGTTAGTCTGACGGCGAAGATATCGTTGACCCTGGCCTCTGCTCTCTTTGCTTCTGCGTGGGTGGTGGCAAACTTATCTGCCATTTCTTCGAGTGTCGATATCGTTCTAGCTGGAAGCTGTGAGTACTATGTTAATGCCCCCCACGTCAACATTTCTCCAAACGTTTTTAGCAGTACGGATGGTACTTGGTCCTTTGACAGATCGTTACCTTTCACAGCGGTCACATAGTGGATCAGGTGATCTTCGGGATCCGTCGTCCCATCATATATCCTTAAGTAAGGTGGCCTCTTGAAGGTTTTTGGGATCGGGTGAGGGGCAACGAATCTTCCCACGTCGCACTTTGGTAGCAACTTAGGAGCGCCGAGAATTTTGTCTACTCTTTCCTGATGCTCTTTCATTTGATCCTGAAGTGCCTTGTTTTCATTCTCCATTTCCTCCATCTTTTTAAGGATGACTGCGAGTGTGCCATCGCTGGTCTGGTCATTGATGTGGGTGTTGTTTGTTTATACAGTATCAGGTTCACTGGTGGTAGTGAGGTCTGGAATTGACGGGTTCTTAATGTTGCTTTGGGGTGATTTTTCGAGCAAGTTGCCTAGGGTGTTCATCAGCCACTCTTCTAGTAGTTTCTTGACCACCGGGGGTGGTGTTTCTTCGACTACAGACGTAGAAGCTCCCTTTCCGTGCAAGATCGTCAGATCTTCAGATGAAGATGGTGAGATCTCTCCCTCCTGTGTGCTACCAGGTATTGTGCTCAAGATGTTCTCTCTACCAGCCTCGTTGAGAGGGCCTATGAGGTTGGTTGTGACGCCTGCTAAGGCTTTCATTCGTGCGTTATTTTCTGCCATTTTTCGATTTCAGTAGGATGTGAAGGATGGTGGTTTGTTGCTTTTTTTTTTTTGATATTCTAGGTGCAAACTATGATTCCGATTGCCGAAATCCCCATAGACGACGCCAAATTGTTTGACTCGAAAGATAACAATTACTTTGCAAGTGAATACAATCAAAATAAATCACAGGTAAACCGTAATCGAATATAATGAGACCTAGGAATATGTATTATATTTCTTATTGCTGTTGATAGATTGAATATTCAAGAGAGGAAGAGAGAGAGAGAGAAACAATGTCTTAGAAGAGATCAAATGACTTTATAACATTCGGATCCCCCTTTATATAACAGATGAACTCTCTCGAAATAATAAAATAATGTAGAGATAGGTCATGTACTTTCGAGGAGACGACGAGACCTAAAGGCACGTTTCACCTCGACATTATTAGATCGTACCCTCGTTTCGACTATTGCTTAGTCGTGAGTCGTTGCTGCCGTAGTGGGCACAATTTGACCCATACAAAATACTATTAGATAATTTGTATCGTTTTAAATATCAAATAAATTGAAATAGATCCAGTTTTTCAAAACAAGAACCGAAGTAGTAAGTTAATACGGATTGTAGTGAACCTATGGAAGCATTAGTTCTTACCTACGTAACTGATANGGGGGGGGTCATGGGGTCTTGTGTTACTTTTACAGTTTACTTATTGTAGATGTTTGTGAATGATTCCTTGCCTAGATAGGGATACGACTCTAAATCAAAATCCTAGGGGCCGTTTGGTTATAGGGATTAAGGGTTATCCCAGGAAAAACTTTGCGATTAAATTTGTCCAATATTAGATAAAATCAGGGAAAATTTTATATCAAACTTTCGAGATTTTATCTATTCTATATAAAAGGTGAGATTATGTATCCTTGTTATAATCCTTGTGGGCGTGGATGTGATGCTTGAATCACAGGTCATTCCAAGTAGAGGCAGCTTCAAGTACCTTGGGTCGGTTATCCACGGGGGAGGGGAGATCGATGAGGATATCGCACACCGTATTGGGATAGGATGGATGAAGTGAAGGTTAGTATCCGGAGTTTTGTGTGACAAGAGAGTGCCAACGATACTCAAAGGTAAGTTCTATAAAGTAATGGTAAGACCGGCCATGTTGTATGGGGATGAGTGTTGGCCTGTTAAGAACTCATATATCCAAAAGATGAAAGTAGCAGAAATGAGGAAGTTGAGGTGGATGTGCGGGCACACTAGGATGGACAATATTAGAAATGATGATATTCGGAAAAAGGTGCACGTGGCTCCCATTGATGACAAGATGCGGGAAGCGAGACTCAGATGGTTCGGACATTTATAGAGGAGAAGCCCAGATGCTCTAGTTAGGAGGTGTGAGCGACTGGTTGTGGAGGGCAAGAGAAGAGGTAGAGGACAGCCTAAGAAGTATTGGGGTGAAGTGATCAAACAGAATATGGTGAGGCTTTAGATTTTCGAGGACATGACACTTGATAGGAAGTTGTGGAGGTCGAATATTACGTTTGTAGGCTAGGAGGTAGTTGAGTCTTGCGTTACCTTGTACTGTTGCGAGCCTAGTTTGGTAGGGTTTTTATCTGAAATAGCTAGAGGCATTGTCGTGTCTTACTATTTTCTCTTTTCAGTGCAAGACCTATTTATTAGCCATCATTTTTGTTTTGCATTTTTCCTTCTCCATTTTATGTTCCTATTTTTTCTATGATCTCTGTGGTGAAACTAATATTCTCTCCTTTTTTGTTTTTCTTATTACCTTGAGCCGAGGGTTTTTCGGAAACAGCCTCTCTACGCTTTCGGGGTAGGGGTAAGGTCTGCATACATATTACCTTTCCCAGAACCCACTTGTGAGATTTTACTAGGTTGTTGTTGTTGTTGTTGTAATCTCAAGATTATAGGTGTGTTTGGTACGAAGGAAAATATTTTCTAATTTTTCCATGTTTGGTTGTTTTGGAATATATTTTCTTTATGAACTCATTTTCCTCAAATTGGAAAAAAACGTTTTCCTTATCAAGAGAAGAAAAAATATTTTACAAAACTCCTTTTCAACCTTCCTCATCATATTCCCCATCCTCACCAACCCACCTCACTCTCCCTCTCCAAAAAAGTATTTTTTTTTTAAATTTCAGTTTTTTTGGCGTCACCACCCACCCTGCAACCCCCTCTCCCCCCAACAATTTTTTTTTACTTTTTTTTTTGTAATTT
>MU701023.1:29193-48544 GCA_026770625.1 Nicotiana glauca | reverse complement strand
CCACCCCGCACTTTTTTTTGTAATTTTAAATTTTTATTTTTTCGTTTTTTGCAAATCCCTCCCCGCCTTCCCGAAAAAAAAAATATTTTTTTTATATATTTTTAGTTTTAGTTTTTTTAACAGGTTCGAAATTTTACAATTTCCAAAATTATGAGTTCGGAGGTTTATGTGTTTGAAAACTTATGGATTTAGAAATTATAAAGTTTACGGGTTCAGAAGTTTAGCGGTTCGGAAATGTATGAAATTTGTGGGTTTGGAAAGTTGTTGGTTCGAAAGTTTATGTCTTCATATTTATTGTATCTAAGTTATTTATGAATATTCTTGAGAAAATATTTTCCTTAATTTGCGTATCAAATATCGGAAAATGAATAAATTACCAAACAACCCCTGTGAAAAATATTTTTCCTTATACTAAACACCCCCCATGAATATGATTATGATCTTAGTCAGTGTGCCCATTCCCATTTCACACTCTATACAGTACCTTTCTGAATAATGGACCTGCATTATTGGTAAAAATATTAAATTAAAGAAAAAGAAATAAAAGAGGGAAATGATTTGAAGTGATATTCGATTGGACTATAACTGTTGCCATTGCCGGTGACTTCATGTGGTTTTATGCTACTGATTCTGCATCTTTGCCTTTTGCTTTTTATCAATCTTCTTAATCTTGTGTACAAAAAATCTGTCTGATATTCCACAATCTTTTACTTTAATGTTTAACCTATATTTGGTCAAAAGTAAAAGATTAAAAGGTTAGACCACGAAAAAGGAAAGAATAGGCAATAAGAAATATTGTTTGGTTAGAAAGTAGTTCAACAAATCTCTTGGTTCTTGGACCGAATGCAAAAGTTGCAAGTTGTGGACTTTTAGTAGCCGTTTTTTCCGGTAAATTTAATTAATGATCATATAATTATAATTTTTTTATCGAAGTCATATAACTTTACTTTCTTAAAAAAATTATAAAATTATTTACCTTAAAAATGATAATTACAATTAGATTTGATTTTATGGTTCTAAAAATACGTGATCTGTTTTTATGCTAGTTGTTAGGCAATAAATGCTAAGTGTGAGATTAGAAGATAAGATAAGAACTCAAAAATGATATGTTTAAGCAAACCGAGAGGCTGAGAATCGGGGCCTCGAGCCTTGTTATATGGGGCCTCGGGGACGAGCTCGGTACTATGTTACGGACAACGGGTAAAGGACTAATAGCTTTGAAAGCTTTGATGAAGGCTCTTTATGATCAATAATGAACAATAAATGAAGAACAATCAAAATAACACAATAAATGTAAGCAATAACTGTAAATAATAGAACCAAGTGAGAATGTATTTAAGTTAGAGAGGGAATCCCAACATAATACAAATGCATTTATTACAAAGATATGGGGCTGGTACAACTATTAAACCATGGTACGAGCTTGAACTAGCCTAATAGACTTGGTCAGCTCTAGTCACGTGCCTTGGGAACTTTACATCAGTCCATCGTAGCGGCTGGGTTGCACTGCCTGGAGATCGATCATTGAGAACCCTCGGGGTCGAACGCTGAGCTGAACTTCGAGCCTTCTGGGGGCGGTCTTTACGAGGTGCCTTAATGATTGTAAAATCAGACCACTGATTCTTACCATATACAGATAGTCCCCGCGTTTCTTAAATTAAAATGGCAAGAAATGATTTTGACACCAATCTCCCTGAGCCTCTAGCGATGGCGTCATGCTTATGACGTTAGCCTTTGTGATAATTGGGATGTCCCATCGACACATCTTTTGTAAAAGCATTCAATGCAGCGTCGGTTTATTTTTCCAAAGCGATAATGTCGCTGCCGATTCTTCTCCCCAAAATAAGCATTGATTGCGCCTGTCGATACGTTTCTCAAAAGACATTGATTGTGCCGTCAGTTACGCTGCCACCCTTCTATAAATGGAAGTTTTCCTGAACCAAAACTTCGTTCAGTCACTCTTCAATAGCCTCTAACTCCCTTCTTCTCCCTATCCTCATCCAACTCTATTTCGTATGTTTGAAGCTCGTGACCGTAAGGTCACAGAGCTTTCCCCTACCGAGTGGGATCGGATTGGTTTTTTGTTGTTGTTAGCCCGAAATAATGAGAGAGAGATCTCAAATTATCTTCGTTTTAAAAGACACGTGGACCATGAACTTCTGCTCATCTCTCTTAACTTCCACCTAATGTGGCGCTTCACTCCTTTTGCTTTCCATGGAGTGAGGTGGTGCCATCTACTAACTGTTGCATCCCACAATGGTGCAACATCTCAAGAAGTGGCTTCACAATAGTAGTGCTGGTGAGACCCATACTCGCCAAAATTTTCACCCAGCCACATCTTCATCTTTTTCTACTACTTTATCTCTTTTCGCTTCGGAGGAGGTTCTCGAAGATATCATTTGGAAGGTCGAGATGGGGTCCCCGAGAAATTCCTCCTGAAGATGCACCTCCGGGAATAGATTCGACTTTATATATATATATATATTTGCCTTTTGTTTCTGTGTATGGATCCTTCGTGGGCTATTGTAATCATGTGTAAGGACCCTTCATGGGCTATTATAATCATGTGTAAGGACCCTTCGTGGGATTTTGTAATCATCATTTGTTAGTATAAAAATGTTTCTTCAATTTGTCTCTGTTTTGTGCTGGGTTTCCCTTTATTCGTGCTTACGAAGAATCTGAACATGTGACTTTATCGATTGGTCCGAATAACAGACCCGGGCTTAGGAATATGCTCGATTTTTGATTGGTTAAAATGATTTTCCAGAGACCCTTTGCTGTTCCTCGGTCCAAGTCCGTGTTTGACTTGATATAAACTTAGGCCTCCGGAACCGGCAACTTCAAATTGAGTTTGAGTGGGGCCTCAATTTTTAAAACAAAACTTAGCCCCTTCTAGACCCCGTTGGCAGTCCTCGATGGATAATTTGTTTTAGCCCCTGAGGGTCAAATAGCCCTTAGACTTTCACATACAGTCCCCGAATGAGAGTTTGCTCAAGCTCGGGTGGCTTAAAAACATGATCTGAACTTAAAGTGAAGATAACACTTAAGGCGTTATAGATAGACCCTGGATGAGGATACGTCTTGACTTGGATAGGCCCTGGACTAAAGTAACCGAGAGAGCTTTTAACTTGATCGGAAAGCATAAAATATCCTTGAGGCTTAGTTAGTAGTTATCAAATGAAAACTGGTTTGGGCTTAGGTGGCTTGAGGGCCAAAGAATCGGGTGAATGACCCATATTTGCAGAAATCCTCAAGATAAGGTACCACCTTAAGGTTAGGTTTATATGAAATAGCTCTTTAGAGCCTGTCTTCATTTTGGCAGAGATCCTCGAGATCGGGCACCATCTCGAGGCTTAGAGTAATATTATTGGCCCCATAGAGCCTGTCTTTATGGCAACAGAAATCCTCGAGATTGGGTGCAGTCTCGGGGCTAGGTTGACGTAGGGATATTAGATCCTTCAAACGTCATACGAAGGCGTTAGTCATATGACATGGTTGTGAAATGACTGAGGTAATCCCGACAGTACACCCCCTAAATATGATAATGTATCGATTAGACTTTTAGGGTAGGCGGGTAGTCGCCGCTTGCTCTATATATGAGTTTGCTTCCTTCTTTTCTAAGGATTCCACTATAGAGCTCTTCTTTTCCGTGTCAACCTTGCCATTATTTTAATCCAAAGTTTTCGCCCGAATTTTCAATTTCCTTCTCTTGTTTTACCATAACCATAGCCGCTATGCCCAGATCCGTTCATCAAGAAGATGAGGGTTTCGCCTCTTCTTCTTGTTCAATCGGTGGTACACCGCCGACATCTGGCGAGTCGACCCCAAGACGTTTCGTCTCGAGGGAGACCTTTTGTTAGAGAGACCTCTAAATGTCGAGGGTCATTAGGATCATGCATCAAGGTTTACTTCATTAATAGGAGAGAAACACCTTGAGGCAGTGAGGAGAGACTGTGGATGGGGAGAAAAGGTTGTGCTGTAGGCACCCTCCCCGGAAGAACACATCACAACTTATATAGAATTTTTTTATACGTATACACGTACCCCTTCACGTTGGGCCTTCTTGATAGAGTCGTGCTTGACTTTTGTCGGAGATATCAGGCTACCCTGGCACAAGTTCACCCGTCATTTTGGAGGATTTTGCTGAAGATGAGGTTCTTTGCGAAAAAAGCCAGGCTCGAGTTCAATCTTAGCCATCTCATCAGATTGTACCGACCTTTCCATTGCAGAGACCTGATAGCTTTGCGATGCTGATCCACCAGGCCTTTTATTATCGATGATGAAGAAGACGGGGACCGAGGGTGGATGAATCGATTCATCCGAGTAAGCACTATCGATGTTATCCCCGCGGAGTTCCTGCCATTTCCTGATGAATGGAATGTCACACGTAAGTGGTACACTTGTGTTTCTATCATTTTTGCTCATGGTGGAGTCGGGATTCTAAGAGGACACTTTCCCTTTCTTTTTTTGCAGTGGTCCTGTGAATGCCATACGAGGTCCCCGACCTTATGGATTGCGCTTGGAAACTGGAAGCACGCTCAACCTACGATGAGCGCAAGTGGCGAGGTATGTCCAAGAGTAGATGGGAGGCGAAACACTATGGTACATGATGTGTGGTTTGCTTTCTTTCAAAGGTACTTTCTTTTATGTGAACTCATTCCATTGTTGATACCCAAATTATTTCCTATATAAATAACATATGTATGCATATATAAGTATGTCCATATATTTTATCATTTTCCCTTAATTTTTAAAGGCTTTCAAATCAATTTATTTCCCAATTTTTATTCATAAAAATCTGATAATAATGTCTAAACTTATCATTTTTGGTGATTCACTTGTTGAATTCTCATATTTATGCTAAACTATAGCCCAATATTTTTTCTATATTTTTACAAATTAATTTTGTATTTTAAGCTAAATTGCATATAATTGCAATATTAGCGTCCTTTATGATTTTATTGCATTTATATTTATAAAATTAAGTCCAGTATTTTTAAATTCAAAATTATATGTTATAAATCTTTTTAATACTTTCAAATTATTTCCAGAATTTAATTTGCTATTTTTATAAAATAAAAAGGGAAAATGGCTATTTAAAATCTAGCCAGATTTTATTTTAATTGTAGCCTAAATTCTACCCCAATTAAACCCAATTGAACCCCAGCCCAATTCCTAAAAATTGCCCGACCCATAACCCATTTGAATGACCCGCCTGCCTCCTCGTTTAATCTAAGCCATTGATCAAATGATCAGCGGCCATATTTTGACCTTACCTTTTTTAATTCACCAAACCCCCCAACCCTAAATCATTTTCACCTACCAGCCGCCTCTGAACCCTCCAGTCTCTCAAACTCTCTCGAAGGTTCTCAAACCCTAGCCACCACTTCCGCCCTGAAAGCCACCAGAATCCGTGGCTTCCAAGGCTTTGGAGGCCCTATACTCACCTCTTATTGCTCCTACGCGCCTGATCTTTAAAGATTCAAGGCCTGACCACGATGAAGTTTGGTCCGGGATTCGTTCGATTCGAGTTCCACGGTCATCTCCGGCCTTGCTCCGGCGTACCATGGTTGCTCGAGCCTGATTTTGACTTTTCCAACTTAGATCGATGACCTTTCATAGCCTTTATCACTACTAGGTTTCTTCTGAAACCCTAACCCTTCGACGTTTTCTCCGATTCCTTTATATCTAGTGTTTATCTATGCTTTCCCTAAGTTCTCAAACGATTTCTCTGGTTTTTCTTGCAAAACATTACTTTCAAAACCATTTCTTTTCCGATCTAGGGTTTTCTGAAAAGTTTTAAATGTTTCTCGTTTCTTTTGTGTATTTGCCTCTACCATGTTCTTATATTTTCCTCTACCATGTTCTTGTATGCTTCTCCTACTGTGTTCCCTATATTATGTTCTTGTATGCTTTTCTACTATATTTCTTTTCTCCTGTGTTTTTATATTTTCTCCCACCACGTTCTTACATGCTTCTTCTACTGTATTTTCCTATACTATGTTCTCGTATGCTTTCTCTATTATATTTTCTCTGCTGTGTTCTGATATGTTTCTCCAACTATACTTTCCAATACTATGTTCTTATGTTTCCTAATTAAACTTCTCACCATGTTTTTGCTACTGATCTTATCAATTTTTCCATTTTTATGTTTCATGTTAGTTTCTTCTACTCTATTTTTCTTTGAGCTCTTATAATGTGCTATGCATGTTTCCTTTCTATCATGTTTCTCACGAGTTTCAATTGCTGAGAGGAACATTGTAGAGGTTTCAGTTCATTCTGAGACCTCTAAACCTATTTCGAGTCTCTAAAATGAGTTTCAAAACACTTGTTTTTCACATGATTCCAGCTTTTGCTAAACTCTTCTAAGACATGTACATCGGATCCTTTGTATGCTGCTAAACGATACTTCTCATCTACTTTTGTTGACCTATGTGACAACTATGCTTCTGTAGTCTATTTTCTACTGCTTTTTACAATAACACAACATCTTCTTTCATGCTTGACACATCCATATGCTCTTTATATGCAATGAATTTCCCTCTAAAATGGTTTGCAAATTTGCGTTTAGTTCAGACTTCCTTTTGAGTATGTCAGATTGATTTTCTTTCCTTGTTTGTTGATTCTCTCTATGACTCGACCTAACTTAAAACCCTTCTCAACTTTTGCGACTTAGTTCATTCATGGGTCAGTAATTACAAGATTTGTGGCTTTGATTTACTAGCTGTTAATTGATATTCTTGCCTTATTTGTACAACCGTGTACTTTAAAATCCTGTCCTTAAATAACCTTTTATGTATTTTTCCCTAATTACATGTTGTGCACAAAGTGCTTATTCAATTTCTTTCCTTAAATTATTTTTATCCGTTTAAATATGAATCCCTTAATTAAGGGAAGTCTTGTGTAATTGATGCTTAATTGACAATCAAGTTCCTTAACTATTTTTCTTACCTTATTTCTGCCTGGTTTTCTACACTATAAAAGGCACAACCCTTTTTAAAAAAGACAATGGAAGAAATCTTCTGAACTCATACTCTCACAATAATATTCTCTTATTGTCTGCATTGTGGCCTGTTTACAAGACCTACTGCTTTCCTTTATTTGTTTCTCTAAAATTGGTATGTCCGGATTTAATTTTTAGCATCACAACAATGTATTTCCTTATAGCTTTTGTATCCATGTCTACTAACTGTTCATGCAAAGTTCAATATTTAATTAGCCTATTGATTTATTTGTGCATATTTCCACTATGAATCCCTATTCCCTATCCCCCTTATATGTTTGAGTTTGGTTTAAGACATGGCAATATGTAAGTTGTTGTCCATGAATTAAACTTGATCCTTTAAGATCCCAACCTCTCAACAGTGTGTGCTAACAAGCCTAAGGGTGTGCTAGCATCTTCCATTGCTAGGTATGCCCACTAACCTGTTTTTGCCTCTTGCAACTTCCCATTCCCCTATACCCTTATTTGTACTGATTTAAGCCGTTTCCTTTTTCCCTTTCCCCTTTCAAAATTCTACTTCTGCACTTGCACTCTCTCTTAGTCCCTAAGTTCTACCCTGCTCTTGCGAGCCTTGCCTTGGTACCTTGAGTTCCCTCTGAACTTGGACACCTGAGGGCTGGCCCTTCCATACTGCACTATGTCTTAATCTGGTGATCCATTTGGGTGTAAGCACTGCCCGGAATTCATATGAGAATCTTAGGGAACTTTGACACACCCAAAATGGGAGAAAGGCTTTGAAATATGATCTCTTGGAGTTGGTTTACCTCATACTTCAGATAGGAGGTCTGAATCACGCTCCCCTTGGTTGTACTTTTAATTTCTGATGTATTTTTCTTTACTTTACTTCTTTTCTGGGCTGTAATAACTTTGTAATAAAACTCTCGAGGATGTCTAGTGAAAAGGGAAGGGTAACCATGTATGCAAAGGGGATAGATAACCTGCCTATAGGAGTTTTCTGAATTTCTTCACTCTCATATATAGATACCATGTCTATAGGAATCCTGCATTCTCTCAATATAGATACCATGTCTTTAGGAATCCTTCACTATCATATATAGATACCATGTCTATAGGAATTCTACATTCTCTCACATATAGATACCATGTCTATAGGAATCATGCATTCTCTCATATAGATGCCATGTCTATAATTATTCGAAATCTGAATTCTGCATATGCATATAGAAAATATGCCTATAGGTCTTTCTGAATCTTGCATATCCACTTTCATTAGGCAAACATGTTTATAGGTCTTAAATAACCAACTGCAATTAGATATCATGTTCATATAAAATACAACACCTAGATGTCATGTTTGTAGGATTTCTGCACTTCTCTATGTCTATAAAAGTGTTCTAAAGTCGACAAACACATAGAAAGCATGCCTATAGGAGCTTTAATCAAATATGAATTGCCTCACTCGGTTATAAGTCTAAAACCAGCAATAACAATGCATTACCAGTTGTAGAACTTATGATCTTTTGCTAAAACTTGCATTTCTTTAATAACTAACAACTTTTTCTTAAATCAGTATGTATTCATTGTTTCTAAAATCAGTAGATATCATGCCTATAGGACCCTCGTCCAACATTTAGGCAAATCGTAGGATGAATTTTATAAATTGAATAAGATTTTATTAGCTACAACCAGTAGGCAAGCCTGAGTCGGGCTTCCTATCTGAACTATGTAATAAATCAGTCTTCCTCAACCCTTTAAGTTTTAATTAGACCTTAAATAGTATGTGCAAGTCATGCTAATCACTCTCCTTCTCTATTTAAAGGAGGTGTATTTGAGCCTTTTATTTGTTTATATGCTTTCCCAAAACTTGCTATATGTGTTTTTGCCTGTCGCCTTAGTATTTTACCTTTTGAAACCATAATAAGCCGATATCTCCTCCCTTTAGGATTAGTCGTCCCAAGTACCTCTAGGGCTGATAGGATTGGGGCGGGTGATAGCATGCAATAAGTAAACGAGACCATTACGCGCCTTAATACCTTAACGGGGTGGGAAAGGGTAGATATGGATATGATGACCAAGCGATAACATCACATGTAGCCCCTCACTGAGGAGTGATTACCAGATTTTGCGTGGGGTGATCCATATTATTAATAAACCTAGGACCCCCTTCCCATTGTTCTTTGTTTCTTTTAAATCTTTTTAAAACCATTTCTTCTAAGAAAATCAACTCTCTTTAGTTCTTTCTGACATTGTTTATTTGTGACCATTACATGAAAATACCCTCTTATTTGAAACTCTTACTTGCCTATATGTTATTTGCATTTAAGTCACAACAATAGTTTGGTTGGGAACCTCACTAGTGGATCCCGAGGGGTGCCTAACACCATCCCCTTGGGATAATTTCAAGCCCTTACCCTATCTCTGGTTATCCAAATTAAACCCTTCTTAGTGTCTTAATGCACTTAAATCATTAGGGGGCGACTCTTCAATTGCAAAACCTAATTCCCAAAAGGGAACGAGTTATCTTCCCAAATGTCATAAACCCGATTTCCACGGAGGAAAAAGGGGGCGCAACATCATTGCGACTCTGCTGGGGATTTTATTTTAGGCTTTTAGCATTTCAAGCTATTACTCTAGCTTTACATTTCTTATATGCCTTTATTTGTTTAATCACTTTAAGCATTTAATTCCTTCTCCTACTACAAAACTGACTTGTCTTTTGTTTCTTTCCCTTATTTCTTTTACTGCCTTCTTTTACTGCCTTCCTTTACTGTATTCCTTTATTATTGTCTTAAATTATTGTAGTTATTACTTTATGAACGTGTAAATACATGACAACTTGTTTTAATTATTGCAACTGCATGTTTTCAATATCATATTCCACTCGTGCCAAACAAAATACCATAGAAACACTTATAATGAGTGGTTGCGCCCTTCCGACATTATCACCCCCTAAATTCGACAAAGGTATATTTGCGGTAAAATCAGTCGATCAATGGTGTAGTCGACGGTTCTGCGCCTTTCCCTTTTGAGTTGTCCGCTCAAGGATACCAATCTAATATCCCATAGAAACCTTACTCTGTTTAATTGTGCATGCATCATGGTCAAACCTAGCCAAGTCAGTTATGTTGTCCGCATAATGACTCTTTAAGATAGCCTTGTCCAAAGTCCACTAGGTTTCCCCACAACTCAAATGGACACTACCACGTTTTGTGCATTTATTTGGAGAACTAAATGCTTTTATGCCAATTGTTGGTATTAAATAGCCGAGTCTGGTGGGGGTAGGGTCTAACCCTTTTGTTTTGAAGAAAATAAGGTGCGAGATCCCTAGTTTCGGTATGATTAGCATGCACCCACTCTTGCTTGACTGGTGGAGGAGTCTTTCATCAAATGATAAAATCAATGAGTGGAAAGAGATAGCCACCAAAGCTAGCAAAAAGTTGGAATATATGGAATACAATCTGCTGGAACTGGAAGGAAAAGCGAGGAAGAGAGTCTCCAACTGCCAGCACTCTGAGGGAAACGAAGGAGAACGCCTGTCAAAGGCATTTTTACTGGTGAATCTACACGAGTTGGAGGATTTGATCAATGAGAGTATTCAACCTGGGGAAATTCCTTCTGGGACCAAGTAGATAGAAGTTTATTTTTTCGCTTTACAAATGTAATAAGGCCAATGGTCATTAGAGATTTTTATTTCTTGCATATTTAGTATTGTTTTGGGATTCGTCTTATTTTTCTATCAATAAAATGAGGCATTTAGCATTCTAAGTTCTCCAAATCAATTTGTCGCTAGGCCTACCTCGAGCATAAAGAGGTCCCCGAATTAGGACACGCTTTACATTCCCGCACTATGTGTTTAAATATCGCAACATTTTTCATATAATCCTCAATAACTTGTTACCTTTTGTTTTTACTTTTTGTTTATTCCCCTCCCCAACGGTTAGTTCGTGAACTCTAGCAACATCATCATATTTTATGAGATCCAGGGGCCCTCCTCCTGCTCCTCCTCCCAGTCATGTCAGACACAAGAACAAAGGGAAGATGGAATATTTGAACACCGCCAGAAAAGAGAACTCAACTAAACGGGTAGAGGCCACTTATGGTCACAGTACTCTAGTCCCTAAGGAAAATGCATCCCAACTAGAACAAAAGCTGTTGAAGTTTCAGGAAGAACTTGATCAAGTCCGGAATCTGGCAAGTCTATCATTTTCCCTCACCACTCCAGAGGTACATTCCCAAATACTCAGAATCTTGTACCTCCGCAAAACATCCCAAAGCAACTACAATACCTGCAATACCTCAAATAATACCCCACTGCTCATCCTAGAACTCCAAAACTCCACAAATGACCACTGCCACACCCAACATAATACCCCCATCTACATGGAGGCTATGCCACTCTCCACCCAGCCCATCTCAAGCACACCCGAGTCCGATGATAAGGACTTGCTCATCAGAAATTTGGTCGAAGAGCTTAAAAAGTTGACTAGCAGAATTCAAGGCGTTGAAGGTAGTAAGGGAATTGAGGGGCTAAACTATGAAGATCTTTGCATATAGCATGATATTGAACAGCCCGAGGGGTACAAACCTCCCAAGTTAGAGATATTTGATGGTACAAGGGATCCAAGGGTCCACTTGAGAACATACTATTGTCGACACCCCCTTTTTCTCGCGAAATCGGGTTTACAACATTTGGGAAGACAACTCTATTCCCGTTTGGGATTTGGGTTTTTGGATTTGAAGAGTCGCCACCTAATGATTAAATGCCTTAGGACACTAAGAGTTTGAATTTTGAAAACCAGAATTCGGGTAAGGGCTAGAAATTATTCCGAGGGGAAGGTGTTAGGCACCCCTCAAGATCCACTAGTGTGGTTCCCGGTCATGCTATGTTATGACTTTAATGCAAATAAGCACACAAATAATTCCACACATAAGGGTTGCAAATAGATATGTGATACGCATGTTGAAATTAAGGTCTAGATGGTTACAAAATTCGTTTGAGGGAGGGTCTAATTGCAGAAAATTAATCGAGACAAGAATAAACAAAAAATTTTAGAAGAAAATGAATAATGTAGTAAAATTAAAGAGGGAGTTTGGGGCAGCGGAAAACAAAGACAGAATCTTATTGATATTTTACAAAGTCACATAAAGGAAAGGGGTCCTAGGTTTGTAAAACACATGGATCATCCACACAACACTGGTAGCCAATCGTGCACATGGTATTATCGTGTGATCATCATCTCCATGTCTACCCTTCCCACCCCGTTAAGGTATTAAGCGCGGAATGGTATCGTTACCTACTGCATGCTATTACCCGTCCCACTTATCAGTCCCGGAGGCGTATAAGACTACTAATCCTAAAGTGAAGGAAGTTGGGGGGATTTGAGAGTTTCAAAGGATAAAATTCTAAGGAGACATTCAAAACATATGCAGTAGATTTGGGAGAGCAAATAAGCAGATGTGGCTCAAATAACCCTCCTTAAATCAATGAAAAGCATATAGTTTAGCATGTCTTACACATACTGGTTTGGTCTGAATTAAATTAAGGTGTAGGATAGGTCGATTTACCACATATTTCCCAGAAAGGGAGTCCAAATTAGCCCTGCTTATATGTAGTTGTCAAAGACTGACACAATTGATTAATTGCTTAATCGTTTGCCTAGGCGTTAAACGGGACCTATAGGCATGATATCTATTAATTCAGAGACGGGATGAATAAACTGATTGCAGAAAAGAATTGTTGGTTACAAGATCATAAGTTCTGCGAGTGTTAAACAAAATTTCTACTTATTTTAGACTTAGGAGCGAGTAGACGATTCAGGTTTGAGTTGATAGCTCTTATAGGCATGCTTTCTAGACGTTACTGGTTTTTAAACACTGTATTGTTCATGCAAAAATCCTATATACAGGTCATCTATATGCGGTTGATTATTTAAATCCTATAACTAGTTTTCTTAATGACGGATGCATATACAAAAATGCAGAAGTCCTAGGGGCATATTATCTATATGATATACAGATTTCCAGAGACATGGTATCTATACGAAAATGCAGAAAATCTTATGAACAAGGTATATGTATGAAATTGCAGAAAAAGCCTACGAACATGATATTTATATGAGGTGTAGAATTTCAGTAGTAAACTATGAAAATATGCAGAATTTCAGAGATAGTATTTCCCTATAGTCATGATATCTATATGAAATTTTGGAAAAAGCCTACGAACATGATATTTATATGAGGTGCAGAATTTCAGTAGTTAACTATGTGAAGATGTAGAATTTCAGAGACAGTGTTTCCCTATAGTCATGGTATCTACCCTTTTTTGCATACATGATTGGCCCTTCCTTTTTACTAACAACCCAGTAGTTATTACAAAATTATTACAGACCAACTGAATCGGACAGAGAGTAAAATTACATCAGTGATTACATCTATATCTAATCAGCCTAATCCAGACTCAAAATCTAATAATATGAGATAAATCAACTTCCAGGATCAGATTTTAAAGCATTTCTCTTACTTGGGATGTGTCAAAGTTACAAGGAGCTTCAAGAACCCCATGCAATGCTTACACCCCAAATATCATTGCAGAATCATATTGTAGTGTAGTGTGGAAGGGCCAACCCTCAAATGTCCAAGTTCAGAGGGAACTTAAGGTCCCAAGTCAAGACTCATAGGAGGGGGGCAGAACTTAGAGGCTAGGAGTAAGTGTAAGTGCAGTAGAGGGGAATTAGGAAATGCTAGGGGAGGCTGGTGGTCATGCCCAGCAATCGGGATGCTGGCACACCCCTGACCATCCTGTCAGCTTAAAAAATAGAGAGTTAAGACCTATTGAAGGTTAGGTTCAGCTTTGGACAAGCAATTTGAATGCTGCTAGGCTATACTTTAACTTAGTACACATAGTGGAATGAGGTATGTGAAAACTGAAAGAGGCTAGGATCCAAAGGACCCAGTTTTAATCCATGGACAATAACTTGTACATTGCCATGTCTTAAAACTATAGCCCAAGCACATAAAGAAAGGTAGGGGATGGGGGATTCATTGCAGCAACAGATATAAACATACTACTTCACATGTTTGAACTTTATAAAAATATTAAAATAGACATGGATATAAAATCTTGTAAAGAAACACATTGGGGGTGATGCTAGAATCAAAATTGGGACATACCAGTTTTAAAAGAGACAAGCAAAACAAAGCAGCAGTCTTTGTGAAAGCCAAAGTTCAGACAAGAGAGTTTAGAAAGGGATTGCGAGAATTATAAGTGAAGTCTGAAGTGTATTCAGTTGTGTGTGTAAATCCGAAGACTCCTTTACTGTGTAAAGACTTAGGGTATTTATAGTGTGAAAGTTATGAGAAATAAGGAAATAAAATAATTGAAGTCTGATTTTCAATCAATCACATAAAACTCCCTTAATTAAGGGATTCAAATTCAAATGGGTATAATCCAACTAAGGAAAGAAATTAATCAAACTCTTTGTGCAAAGCATGCAATTGAGGGAAAATACATAAGGGTTATTTAAGGACAAGGTTTCTGAAAATGCACAGTTGTATAATTAAGGAAAGAGAATCAATTAACAACCAAGAAATCCCAAGTCCAAAATATTTGGTATGAATGAACCCAGTCAGAAAAGGTGAATAAAAAGGTTTTACACAAGGAAAATTTGTAACAATCAATTAAAATCCCAAAGAGAAAGGATATCGATTCAATTACTAGTCGAAATCTTTTTAAAAGAAGGATTCAATACACATATAAAGACGTACAAATAGGCTTAAACACGAAGCATTACCTTGTAAAATCAGTGGGAAGAATCCAATGCAGGAGAGTTTAGCAGCGAGTTAGGGTTTTAAGAGAATAAAACTCTAACCTACATAATTGAATCCTCGGTGGAATCGTAAATTATAGGGTTTTCACCTTGAATTGAACACAAAGATGGAGAGGAAAGTAGTTAAAAATAGGCTTAGTGGCTTCTTCAAAAGCTCATGAGAAAACATGCAAACAAGTAGAAAGGTCAAAAGCAAACATAGTGAAACATCTAGTTTCGAGGTGTAGTGAGAGAACAACTGACAGTATAGGAAGCAGTAGAAGAAGTGTCTGCTTATAGAGGACAAAGATAGTAGAACATGGTGAAAACAAAAGCAGGCGAGAACCATAGAGTAGAAAATACAGTAGGAGAATATGCCAGGACGGAATACAGAAAACACAGCAAAAACATTCAATCACGGAGCATGAAACGTAGTATAGGAACACATAGGAGCGGCAAACGGGCGGGTCAGGTCGGATATGGTTTGGGTCGAAATGGGTAATAACAAAATGGATCAATTATAAGACCCGGCCCATATTTAATACGGATAAAAAATGGGTTAACCGACGGATAATATAGGTTACCCATGTTATCCATGACTTCTTGTATATGATCACCTTTTGGAGAATTCTTACTCTCCCTAACTTGAGGAACCTCCAATTTGAGGCTTTACAAATGTAAATGTTAGACTCATTGATTACCCATTGGTTACTCATTGGTTATCCATTTTCTAAATGGATAATATGGTTATTATCCATATTTGACCCATTTTTCAATAGTTCATTATCCAACCCATTTTTAAAGGATAATATGGGTGGATAACTGTTTTCTTTGAACTATTTTGCCACCCCTAGGAACACACAAGAACATAATAGAACCAGTATAAGAATAAAGTAACAGAAACAATACAAATAATAAGGAAGAGAAGATCGTAAAAACATTCGAATACTTTCCGGAAACCCTAAATCGGCAAAGAAGGGTTTTGGAGGCAATTTTCAAAAGAAAATTTAGGGAAATCGTTTAGAAAATCACGCATAGCACAGATACATAACAGATCTAAAAAGCATCGGAGAAAAACCTCGAATAGCTAGGGTTTCAAGGGAACACTAAGATCAGAAAGGCTTTAAAAGAACCGATCTAAGTCGGATGAAGTCGGCATCGGACTCAGGAGACTAGGATACGCTGACGCGTGGCTGGAGATGGCCAGAAACCTCGAATTAGTGAAGATCTGAGCCAAGCCTCTTCATGGTTTGACCTTGAAACCATGGTAATCGTGCGTGTAAAAGTCCCATTAGGTAGATACAGGCCATCGATGGCTTTGGAAGCCATGTATTTGGTCGATTCTAGGTGGTGATTGAAGGTGGCGGCTGAGATTTCTGAGACAGGTTGAGAGAGAGTTAGGAGATTGGGGGGGGGGGGGGGGGGGTTTCAAGGGCGGCTACAGACGGGAAATGACTAGGGTTAGGGGTGATTGGGGAATTTAAAAAGGAAAGGGAAACGAGGACCGTTGATTTGGGAGATTAACGATTGAGATTAGAGAGGGTAGGATGGGAAACAGTGTCACACCTCCTTTTGGCGCTACAGCACCCCGCGAAGGGCGTGGTAAAGGGAGTTTTTCCAATTAAAGGACAATCGAAACGGGGCTTATTATTAAAAATTGGAATCGCCACTTGAGAGATTTAGGGTGTCCCAAGTCACCGGTTTGAATCCCGAATCGAGGAAAAAGGTTGATTCCATACTACAGTCTACGAATAAGAAATCCGGATAAGGAATTCTGTTAACCCGGGAGAAGGTGTTAGGCATTCCCGAGTTCCGTGGTTCTAGAACGGTCGCTCAACTGTCATATTTGGCTTAAATCTAATTTTTATACATGTTGAACCTATAGTGCAAAATTTAGCTGTTAATCACTTTTTATTATTATGATTTTATAAGAATTGCAACGTCGTGAAAACACATCTCAAACCACGTCACATCAATGTATCCGTGGTTATCGACATATTTTGACTCCGTTGAGAGTTGGATTTGGGTCACATAAATGTGCACCCGAGTTTAAGAAGGTGAAATTATTAAACACGCGCCTAAAGAGTCGAACGCGTTATTATTTTGGGGAAGGCCGTGAAATTCGCTAAACGGCCCCTCCCGAGTTCTAAGCAATTGAATATAATATTCATTCGAGGGCCCCGCAATTTTTATATTTTTTGTTTGGCGAGGCTCGTCTCATTCTTTATTTAAGGATATCTTAAAATGACTATGGTTATTCTATCTATTTTTGTCTCTAATAATAAAAGGAGAAGTCCTAACTAATTATAGTGGAATAATTAGTACTTTGGCCTATTGGACTCATGTGAAACCAAATCTTTTAATCATTCATGCCCAAAAATAACGCTTGCCTGCTCAATCTAGTCAACATTTGACCAATTAGATTCTAGACTAAAATTCCTATTACCCTATTTGTTTAATTGACGATGAATCCTTAAATTCCACCGAATGCTGGATCTAACTTTATACTAAACAACTTGGTTATTTGATTCTGCTAACATTCATGAATAAGTTAAAAGATCCAAATTCAAGTTAAACTATTGATATTAACCACTAACAGGCAATTATTTGTTCCTGCATTGAAATAGTGAAATTAACGAACAAAGGAGAGGACATCAAATACTAACATGTTTGGCTACTTTAAAAGCATGCTTAATCTTGAAATCGGACTGAGTACCACATGTTGACTTCTGAATTAATTCTAAGTCTAAACATTACTGGTATTTGATTTTTAACTCAGTGTTAACTAAGATTAACACTAAACTATACTAAATCTACCACTAATGAACATGAATTAACAACTTTAAACAGTCCAAATTAGGTACAAACTTCACAGTTTACATTTCGTTAAGTTATAGATCAAATTGGACTATAAGACTGCTTATCATCTATATCTACTGAACTACAGATACAATACCAAATAATTAGGGGGCCCGAACTCATATTCACATCTTCAGGCTACATCAAATTGAACTCAGTTGTGTACATGGATTGGAGTGAACAAAGGAATAAAGAATTAGTCAGCAGCAGTGCAACACAGCAAATGACACCAAACAACCAGTAACAAACCAGTGAATACAACCACAACAGCAATGGAACAGTAACAGATGAACCACACCAGTTGAAAACCAACAGCGAATACCCAACACCCAAATGAACTCAAAGATACACTAGAGTTACTTAAGATCAGTCTTAGTGTATTTAAATCAAGAAAATGAAATCAATGAAGCAAGAGAGAGGCTTCAAGGAGACAGTGGGGTTTTCAGTTCTTAGATTTTCCAACTCTCAATTCTTAGAGTCCAAAAAAAAGAAGCCTCTAATGATCTGAAATGTATCCTCTTTATACCCAAAAAACTGACCTGCCAGCTTCTTAAAACCCTTATTAAAACTATTCTTTGCCCATCATATTCCCCTAAACCTCCACTAATTTATGTTTTATTCTTTTTTAATCAAAAGGGTTATGGTCAGGCTATACTATTCAAGTTAAACCCCCATGCTACTGTGTTTCCCCATCCCACTACTAATGGATAAAACAATATCTTAATAGTATACTAATACTTTACTGCAGACCACTCATTAACTATAATTTTTAACTCTTTCCAGTTCCGAAAATACCCTCTGATGTTCCTGAATTTATTGTGATCTAACGGAATGAACTTAAGGCTAAAAAGTGATCCTGGGTTCAATTCACATCAGACCCTAAACCTATTATATAACTCAGCCAACTCAAACAAACACTAAACTTAAGCTAGATCAAATAAAAAGATGAGAGATTCAGTGGTTCAGGGGATCAAAACACAAATCCACATTAAACTTAAACATGAGCAAGGAGCATTGTGGCACACTGAACTCAAAGGATAGATAACAAAGATAGAAACAAACATTCAGGATAAAACAAACAAACAGGTGATCTGGGCCATACGGTTTGACACAATTGGGAAGGGTACAGGGGATTCAAGTGGTTTCGAACAATACAGGGAGCTATCAGGAAACTAACTAATCGACGAAGCTATTAAAATTGATTCAACAATTATAACAGTTACAATCGACAACAGACAAAAGCTATGATGAAACTGGACCAAATAAAAGGTCTGATGAGAAGGAGAAAAATGAATAAAAGATGATGACATATGACATGGCTTAAACAAATAAACGTCAACAAAAATAGAAAAGAAAAAGAAGGAGGATACCTCAAAATTACAGCTAACTCCGCACGGTTCCCTTTTGAATTTCGACTCGAACTTTTGAGGTCCAAACGGAGCTTAATAGAGTGTTCTCAACTGAGAACATTCAACTAAGATCGATTAAAACCTCAAATTTCTCTTAACTCGGACAAATTCCTGTTTCTTGGTTTTTCTAGGGTTCTTTGGTTCGATTTGGGATTCGAACATTTCTAGCACGATTCGAGCAGAACCAAAGGTGGTTTGGGCACGAGGGAGGTCAGGGGGCTTAGTGGTGAAATTTTGGGGGCGATGGGGTGAACTAGGGTTAAGGCCTGATGCCTTCGATCTAAGAGTCGAAGGGTTCGGGGATGATTCGAAAC
>MU701023.1:0-13974 GCA_026770625.1 Nicotiana glauca | reverse complement strand
GAGGGGGGGTTTGGTTTTGGGGGGCAGGGTATGGTTTGAAGTATATATATGAACGGGTGGAATGAATCCAGGCTGTTCGATCTGATGAGATTAACGGCTTGGATCCATTCATTAATAGAAACGACGTCGCTTCGTTTACCTCGAGACTGGATCGGCCTTTGGACGGGAATGGGTCGGGGCATGGGGGCGATTTGCAGCCGTCAGATCAAATTAAATGAACGGCTTGGATCAACAGGCTTGAGACGACGTCGTTTCGTCGATGCTGGGGGTGGACGGGACCGTTCAATCTTAGGAGATCGACGGTTCGGATTCTCAATGCCTAGACGGCGTCATTTTGGGCTAGTCCCAGGTGGACTAGACTGGGGCGAGTACTGGGCTGTTTTGGGCCTGGTTTTCTAATTCAAAATTGGCCCTGATCCGAGTTTTCTCTTTATTTTTCAATTGTTTCTTTTTCTTTTTCCTTTTATTTCCTAATTTTAAAACCAAAATCCTAGATTAAATTATAAAACAAAAATTATCTTTAAAATACTTAATTAACTATAAATAATAATTATCACACATCATTAAGTACCAATTTAAAATAGAATCACACAACTAGACCTTAAATGCTAAGAATGCAAAGTACATATTTTTGTGCTTTTCATTCATCGCCAAACAAACTTAATTACTCTTAATTGTCCTAAATGTAAATGCGATATATTTATGTATTTTCATTAATTTAACAAATAAATATGTACAGACAAATACAAACAATAAAAGAAAAATAACACAAAATCCGCAAAATCACACACAACAAAAATTATTTTATTTTGAATTTTTTGGGAGTAATTCTCCTATAGGGCAAAAATCACGTGCTTACAAACGGATTTGGGTCGTTTTGCACGGGGCTTGGGTCAAGGTAATTAGGTTTGAGATTGGGTTTAATTGGGGGTTAATTTAGGGCTGTAATTGAAATGGTAATGGGCTATATATTAAATAGCCAATTTTTTCCTTTTTAATTTAATAAAAATAATAAAAATGATTTTAAAAATAAATTAAAAGCATTGAACTAATTAATAATATATAAACATTAATCTAAAAATACTGGGAATAATTTTATAATTGTAAAATACTATTAATCGCAATATAGGCTATAATTACAATTTTAGCTTAAATTATCAAATAGATTTATAAAAAAAATGCAAAAATTACATTAATTACATTGAAATGTGAATATGAGGATGGAAATAAATTACTCACCAAAATGATAATTTTTTGGGAATAATTATTGGATTTTGTACTGTTAAAACAAATAATAAAATAATTTTAAAAGCTTTAAAAAATTAGAAAAATATCAAAAATTCTTGGGCATACTTATATATGCATGTACATGATATTTTGAGAATATTTTGAGTATAAAAATAGATAGGGAAAAATTGGGTATCAACAATTGCCCCTCTATACCCGGGAAGAATGAAAGAGTTGTCGGATAAAGATATGATGACCAATTTTGACCGAGAGAAATGACTTGCAAAGGTTTTGACCGAGCTCTGGTTCCTGAGCTACCTACATATCCATGGTCTCACAGGAATCAGGTCATATGTAGTCCGGGATACATCGACGGAATATGCTGATGGAGGTTTTGAAAAAGACGGACACAATATATAGGCTGGGAAGGATGGTCAGGGACTGATGGGCTGCGAGAACCAGAGAGACATCGCTCATGCTGTAATAGACGTTGCCAGCTGATGTACCTTCAATTGAGTAATACAAGCATATCATGCAGAATTTTAATGTGATGCAAGATCCCATAGGACCATGAATGTTGTCTTTGGACGGTTAGGATGACGTCCTCGGACCATGACGTCTTGGGAAATGAAGCACATAATAAAGGATTCGTAGGCTATGAAATGACGTTCTCGGGCTATGACAATGGTGCCTCCGAATCATGATGCATTTGAATAATGATGTGCGAAATATAAAGCGGGGTCCTCAGGCCATGGCATGGCGTTCTCGGGCTATGAGAATGATGCCTCTGAACAATGACGCCCTTGGACAGTTTGGCGGTATTTCAGCCCATGAGATGCCGGATTTGGCGGTATTTCAGCCGATGTAAAGCGTAAATATAAATGGCGATATTTTAGCCGACATAGGTTTAAATATAAACTGGCGATCTTTCAGCCGGTATAGAGAGTTAAATAAGGTTGGCGATGTTTCAGCTAATATAAAGCATTAATACAAATGGCGATATTTCAGCCGACAAAGGTTTAAATATAAACTGGCGATCTTTCAGCCGATGTAGCGATTTGAATGCAGTTGCCGATCTTTCAGCCAATATGAGGGATTTAAACAAAATTGGCGATGTTTTATCCATGCAAGATTTAAATAAAGCTGGCGGTATTTCATCTGATGCAAATAATAGGTGGCGATATTTCAGCCATGCAGGATGAAGACAATGCTTAGTCTCGGAAGGCAGAAAAGTTGCCTTATGCAATGCAAGGAAATGCAGGATGGAGACAGTGCTTAGTCTCGAAAGGCAGAAAAGTAGCCTTATGCAATGCAAGGAAATGTGGGATGGAGGTAGAGCTTAACCTCGAAAGGCAGAAAAGTAGCCCTATGCAATGCAAAGAAATGTAGGATGGAGACAATGCTTAGTCTCGGAAAGCAGAAAAGTAGTCTTATGCAATGCAAGGAAATGCGGGATAGAGGTAGAGCTTAACCTCGGAAGGCAGAAAAGTAGCCTTATGCAATGCAAAGAAATGCAGGATGGAGACAGTGCTTAGTCTCGGAATGCATAAAAGTCGCCTTACGCAATGCAAAGAAATGTAGGATGGAGACAGTGCCTAGTCTCGGAAGGCAGAAAAATAGCCTTATGCAATGCAAAGAAATGCAGGATGGAGACAGTGCTTAGTCTCGGAAGGCACAAAAGTAGCCTTATGCAATGCAAAGAAATGCAAGATGGAGGTAGAGATTAACCTCGGAAGGCAGAAAAGTTTCCTTATGCAATGCAAAGATGGAGGTAGAGATTAACCTCGGAAGGCAGAAAAGTAGCCTTATGCAATGCAAAGAAATGCAAGATGGAGACAATGCTTAGTCTCGGAAGGCAGAAAAGTATCCTTATGCAATGCAATAAACAAATGTTAAGAGTAACGAAATCTCTTAGCTAAGAGGTGGCAACTGATAGTTAGTTGTCTTTGTGACCGTTGGGGAGGTCACGTGCGGATAACACTTGTAAGTGAGCGATGATATTGAGAGTTGTACTTCTGCAAAATATGAGTATGTAACCGGATCTGATGGTTCTATGTTTTGGGGTGCCTGCATTCAAAGAAAGATCGTGAGTTTTGTCAAGGGGAAAGGTTAGTTCGTCTTCCCATGGACTGCGCTCGTCCTACTCGGCTATTGTTTTCGTTGGGGTAGCGTTGCTAAACAAAGCAATTATGATAGTAGCCATGCATAACTTTTAAAAATATGATGTAAACACATAATAAATAAAAAACAATTTTCTTTTAGATGAATCGACGACTGCGATGCTGTTCAAGATATTACGACCTCTTTTGCTCCGAAATTTTGAGGGTCCTCTTCAAAATTCTGCCCCAGTTTACTAGGCTGGTGTTTATGACAGCTGCGTGCGATGAGTGGCTGAAAGTCAACTTTGGAATTTTGAGGGTCCTCCTCAAAATTCTACCCCAATTTCCAATATCGAGGGGGGGGGGAGGGGAGGGAAATGATAATTTTATTGAATTATGACCGAACCTATAGGGCTGCCTACGTATCCCCTCTTAAACGGGAATCAGGTCAGGCGTAGTTCAAATTACATCATACAGAAATTATAATAATTACACATAATAGTGTTTGACTGTATCTGAATTGATTGGTTTTGGCCAAACTTCTCCGTCCATCCCTGCAAGTATGAGGGCTCCTCCTGTTAGAACCCGGTGAACCATGTACGAGTCTTGCCAGTTAGGAGAGAACTTTCCTTTGGTCTCATCCTGATGCGGAAAAAGTTTCTTCAACACCAGTTGCCCCGGAGTGAGTTGTCTCGGCTTGACTCTCTTGTTGAAGGCTCTGGACATCCTGTTCTGATACAATTGACCATGTCAAACTGCATTTAGTGTTTTCCCGTCTATAAGGACTAACTGCTCGTAGCGGGTTTTTATCTATTCTGCGTCTTCAAGTTCTGCTTCCTGCATAATCCTCAGGGAGGGAATCTCTACTTCGGTTGGGAGGACTACCTCGGTACCATAAACCAACATATAAGGAGTTGCCCCAGTTGATGTGCGGACTGTGGTACGGTACCCCAATAAAGCAAATGATCGCTTCTTATGCCACTACTTGTGTTTTTCTATCATTTTCCTCATTATCTTCTTGATGTTCTTATTGGCCGCTTCTATGGCTCCATTCATCTGAGGTCTGTAGGCTGTAGAATTCTTGTGCTTGATCATGAAGGTTTCACACATTGCTTTCATCAGATCACTGTTGAGATTGGAACCATTATCAGTGATGATTGACTCTAGGATGCCGAACTGACAAATGATACGGTCACGGACAAAGTCTGTCACAACCTTCTTGGTTGCTGCCTTATATGATGCTGCCTCGACCCATTTTGGTGAAATCATCGATCGCCACTAGAATGAACCTGTGCCCATTTGATGAGGCAAGCTCGATAGGTCCAATGACATCTATCCCCCAAGCGGCGAACGAACATGGTGAGATTGTTGCATTGAGCTCGTTAGGAGGCACCTTTATCATGTCTGCATGAATCTGGCAACGATGGCATTACCGAACATACTGGATGCAGTCCGTCTCCATAGTCATCCATAAATAACCGGCCCGGAGTATTTTCTTGGCTAAGACAAAACCATTCATATGCAGACCACAGGTCCCTGCATGAACTTCTTCTAATAACCTGGATTCTTCCTTTGCTTTGACACACCTTAGTAATCCCAAATCGGGAGTCCTCCTATACAGGATTCCTCCACTATGAAAGAAGTGATTGGATAACCTCCGCAGTGTGCAATTCTGAGTAGTGTTTGCAAGTTCTGGATAATCTCCTATTAACAGATACTTCTTAATGTCATGAAACCATGGTTTTCCATCTTCTTCTTCCTCGACAAGAGCACAGTAAGCGGATTGATCTTGGGTTTTTACTGGGATAGGGTTAATGAAGTTCTTAGTTTGATGCTGAATCATGGATGATAGAGTGGCCAATGCATCGACGAACTCATTCTGAACTCTGGGGACATGCCGGAATTCTATCTTTGTAAACCTTTTCCTCAACTCCTGTACGTGATGCAAGTAAAGGAGTATCTTGGAGTTCTTGGTTGCCCACTCTTCTCGAACCAGATGTATGAGCAAGTCCGAATCCCCAATTATTAGTAACTCTTGAACGTTCATGTCAATGGCCAGCTTGAGCCCCAAAATGCAGGTTTCGTACTCGGCCATGTTATTGGTGCACGGGAACATGAGTTTGGCGGACACCGGATAATATTGGCCTATTTCTGATACTAGGACTGCTCCTATGCCGACTCCTTTAAAGTTTGCTGCTCCGTCGAAAAACATTTTCCAGTCATCATAGGATTCTTCAATGCCTTCTCCTATGAAAGAGACCTCCTCGTCAAGAAAATACATTTTTAGAGGCTCTTATTCTCCGCCCACGGGATTTTCGGAAGATGATCTTCCAGTGCTTGTCCTTTGATCGCTTTCTGGGTTACGTAGACAATATCAAATTCACTCAGCAAGATTTTCCATCTGGCTAGCTTGCCCATGGGCATGGGCTTCTGAAAGATATACTTTAGCGGATCCATCCCTGATATAAGATAAGTGGCACAAGCATAGAAATAATGCCTCAGCTTCTGAGCTACCCAAGTCAGAGCATAACATGTGCGTTCTAGCAGGGAATACCGGGCCTCGTATGGGGTGAACTTCTTGCTAAGATAGTAGATGGCCTGCTCCTTTCTCCCCGTTTCATCATGTTGTACCAAAACACAGCTGAATGCTCCATCCAGTACTATAAGGTAGAACAATAGCGGTCTACCTGGTTCGAGTAGAACTAGGACTGGCTGCGTTGAAAGGTACTCCTTGATTCGGTCGAAGGCTTTCTGGCAGTCCTCAGTCCATTTAGTAGTGGCGTCCTTCTTTAGCATCTTGAATACTGGTTCACAAATGACAGTGGACTGGGCTATGAATCGGCTGATATAGTTGAGCCTCCCCAGGAAACTCATAACCTCTTTCTTGTTCTTTGGCAATGGAAATTCCTGAATGGCCTTAACCTTGGACGGATCCAGTTCTATTCCTCGTTGACTTACGATGAACCCAAGCAGTTTTCCGGCTGGAACCCTGAACGCACATTTGGCGGGATTCAGTTTCAAGTTGTATTTTCTCAGTCTGTTGAAGAACTTCCTCAGATTCTCCATGTGATTAGTGGCTTTCTTGGATTTGATGATGACATCTTCTACATACACCTCGATCTTTCTGTGTATCATGTCATGGAAAATAGTAGCCATGGACCTCATGTATGTGGCCCCAGCATTCTTCAATCCAAACGACATCATCTTGTAACAATACATTCCCCACGGCGTGATGCAAGCCATTTTCTTCGCGTCTTCTTTTTCCATCCATATCTAATGATATCTGAAAAAACAATCGACGAATGAATACAGCTCGTGCTTGGCACGGTTGTCGATCAGGATGTATATGTTCAGCAAGGGGAAGTCATCTTTCGGGCTGGCCCGGTTGAGGTACCGGTAGTCGACACAGACTCTGACCTTCCCATACTTCTTTGTCACTAGCACAATGTTGGCTAACCATGTTGGGTACTCCACTACCCTGAGGACCTTGGCTTTGACTTGTTTGGTAACTTCTTCCTTGATTTTCAAACTCATGTCTGGCTTGAACTTTCTGAGCTTCTGCTTTACCGGCGAACATGTCGAATCTGTTGGCAGTTTGTGAGCTACAATAGATGTACTAAGTCCAGTCATATCATCATATGACCAGGCAAATATGTCATCATATTCTTTTAATAATTCTGTGTACTCTTCCTTTTCTGACGGTGACAAGTGAACACTAATGCACATTTCCTTGACATTCTCTGTATTCCCCAAGTTGACGATCTCAGTTTCGTCCAAGTTAGACTTAGGTTCGTTCTGAAAGTCCTCGACCTCTTTAATGATCTCTTCTAGTATCTCATCCTCTTCTAAGTCCATATCTATTTGTTGCGTTACCTCATCGCATGTCACATTCGTCGGTTCATCAAGATAAGTAATAGTAATCCTGTGTAAAATAAAGTAAATGGCAGAGAAAAACAATAAGAGCGAGATTTATAAGAAACTGAAATACTTTGATAAATCCCAAAATTGTTTTGAACATCAGAGCTCTTTTTCAAAATCTAAAGATAATACTGAAAGGAAATCAACTAATGAAAAGTAAAAATAATGCATAGTGCTTTGTTCAACCTTGCTACCCCAAAGCTTTCTGGGCTTTGGTGGTTCTGATGGACCAATTGTTGAGGCGCGCTCCTCGGCTCACAACTTATATGGAAGGGACTTCCTCCCCTTCCTCCTCGAGAATGACGTGACAGTCCATATCTTCGTCTTCTAAGAATAGCTTCTTCATTGCTGCCAATGTTTCATCTTCATCTGACCTATATAGGATGTCTGCCGGTTGGAAAGTCTACTCCACGCGGGGTATTGGGTGCTCCAGCGGGTAGTAAGGGCCGCTCCATGGTGGTGACCAATTCCTGAATTGTTGCCAAGTATATCCATACCCTAACCCGAAAGTGGTGCCATGCTTCTTCAGTTTGATAGGCTTGGTGATTCCCTGGAGGTTCTTGCCGAGCCCTTTGCTAGGTTCATACCCGCTCCAATTCAGGATACTTTCTATCTTGTTATCCCACCACTTATCTTTGTCCACGGCGTTGACTCCCTCAATTTAATTGTAGGTTTCTCCTCCTAGTTTCCTTCTCCCTTCAATTGTTGGGATAGTTATGCGACTATATATGGGGTTACTCCCGTCACCATGAATAATCACCTCTTGGTAATTCCACTCGAATTTCACTACCTGGTGCAAGGTTGATGCTACAGCTCCAGCAGCGTGGATCCAAGGTCGTCCCAATAGTAAGTTGTATGATGCTGGGATGTCTATTACTTGAAAATCAACATCGAACCAAGTTGGTCCCATTTGCAGACATAAACTGATCTCCCCAATGGTGGACCTTTGGGAACCATCAAAAGCTTTGACGTTGATAGCCCCATCCTTGATTTCATGCAGACTTTTCCCCAATGTTTTGAGGGTCACCAATGGATAGATGTTGAGGCTGGACCCTCAATTGATCAAAGTCCTGGTGATGAAATAGTCTTCGCATTGCACAGTGATGTGCAATGCCTTATTGTGGCTTAAACCTTCAGGGAGCAACTCATCCTCGTGGAAAGTGATTTTATGACTCTCCAATATCTACCCGACCATGTTCACCATTTCTCCTCCATTTATGTTACTGGGTACATACGTTTCACTCAGTATCTTTATCAGGGCATTCTTATGTATCTCGGAGCTTTGCAGCAGAGCTAGAATGGAGATCTGCACTGGTGTTTTATTTAATTGGTCCACAACTGAGTATTCTTTTGCCTGTATCTTTCGCTAGAGATCAACAGGCTCAGTTTCAATAGGTCATCTAGAGGCCTTCTTACTTGATTCAACTAAGTGCTCTGGAGTATAAATTTTGTAGTCCTGTTCATACACTGCGCTGCAATTGCTTCTCCAGACCTAGTTTTTTCCTTCTTTCTTGCCGCGGCGGTGTAATCCCAAGGAATGGCCTGTGTATGGAATGGCGTTATGACTGGCATTGCTACAGTAATGGGCACTCTCGTATTGGGAGGCAACACAACAACTTCAAATGGTACTTTTGGAGACCCAAACTCCACCTCAATTGGCTCTGCAGTCCTTGCGGATGATGGTGTTTCAAGCTCGAGAGGTATGGACATGTTTACTTCAGCATCCCTAGAGGGCTGGATCTGGACTACAATTGGATTTAGTGTGACTGTTGGTTTCTTGGACTCGTCACCTTCGGCAATTAATCCAATTGACCCTTTAGGGTCCCAATCATCTTCTACTTCGATCCTATGCACACCACTACCCTTATGATCATGCAAGGGATTATTTCGAATGTTAGGAGAAGGCTCCTTATCCACGATGATTTTGTTGTCAATTAGAGCTTAGATTTTGTCTTTCAGAGATCGGCACTCACCAATGGTATACCCTTTCATATACAAATGGTACGGACAGGTTTTGTTTGGATTGACCCATTAGGAAGGGTTTTCTGGAGTTATGGCAGGGATTGGGGTGACGTAACCGACTGCTTTGAGTCTTTCATATAGTTGGTCGATTGGCTCGGCGATGGCGGTGTATTGCTTAGGAGGTCTACGGTCGAAGTTAGGGCGTGGCTTGGGGAAGTTTTGGCGGGCGGGAGGTGATTGGTAGTGAGCATTATAGGCTTGGTAAATGGGTGCAGGTTGGGAATATCTTGGTGAGGTAGGTTGATATATGGGGGATGGAGATGATTGGTACGTAGGTGATTGAATTTGGTAATAGGGTGGAGGTGATTGGTAATTGGGGATAGGCTGGTATGTGAGAGAGGGTATCAGGTAGGCTTGGTATTCTATTATGGACTTGGTTCTCTGTGCGACCATTACGGCACTCATATCCTTTTTCTTGGACATGTCACCCGATTTTAGGGCTTTGTTGGTAGCCTGCAATGCCTCGAAATTAGTGACCATACCACTTTTAATGTCTTCCTCAATCCTTTCTCCTAGCTTGATGATGTCGGAGAATTTCTGTCCCTTTATCGCATTAGCCTCTCATAATACTGTGGATCCTGAGCTCGAACGAAAAATCTGTTCATCTGTTCTTCTTCTAAGGCTGGCCTGACATTAGCAGCCTCAGATCTCCATCGAATAGCATACTCGCAGAATGTCTCAGTAGGTTTCTTTTTCAGATTCTTGATGTAGAAAACATCTGGCGCATTTTCTATATTGAATCTGAACCTGTCCATGAAATCGGACGCCATTCCTACCCATCTTGTCCACTTCGTGGGATCCTGGCTAATGTACCAAGATAGCGCATCGCCTTTCAAACTTCTCATGAAGAGCTTCATGCGAATCTTTTCATCTCTTCCTACACCGACTAGTTTATCATAATATGTCCTTAAGTGGACTCTAGGATCCCTTGAGCCGTCAAACATCTCGAACTTAGGAGGTTTGTATCCCTCAGGAAGTTCGACGTCTGGTTGAATGCAAAGATCCTCATAATTCATCCCTTCAATGCCTTTGTTTCCTTCAACACCCTAGACTCGGCTAGTCAGTTTCTTGAGTTTTGCAGCCAGGTTTTTGATGAGACAGTCTTTTTCATCAGGCTCCGGTATGTTTGTAATGGGCTGAGTGTACTGTGGTAGGGTTTCCATATAGATGTGAGTGTGGTGGGGATGATCATTTGATAGTTCAGGGATGAGGAGTGGAGTGTTGTTGTGACATATGTTGCAATTTTGATGAGTAGCGGGTTGTTTCTGCGGCTTCGGGATGTTCTGTGGAGGTATGAGGTGTTGAGCATTGGGAAAGTTGACGTCCGGAGTAGTGAGGGAGAATGACAAGCTCGCCAAGTTCCAAACTTGGTCCAGTTATTCTTGAAATTTCAGTAACTTCTGTTCGAGCTGGGCGGCACTTTCTTTGGACACCTGAATACCCTGAGGAACCTCTACCCTTTCAACCGAGTTCTCCTTTCTGACGTTGTTCAAATATTCCATTTTTGCTTTGCTCTTGTTTTTTATAGGACTTGGAGGAAGAGGAGGTGGAGGGCCCTTAGATCTTGTGGAGTAGGATGATGATGCCAGAGTGCACGAACTAACCATTTGGGGAGGGGAATAAAACAAAATAAAAACAAAAAAGGTAATAAGTTAGTACGGGTTATGAGAAGAAAACGTTGCAATATTTAAACACATAGTGCAAGAATATAAATCGTGTCTTAGCGACAAGTTGATTTGGAGAACTTATAATGCTAAATGACTCATTTTATTGAAAAAAATAAGACGAATCCCAAAACGACACTAAAATTGCATAAAGTAAAAACGTCACTAATGGCCATTGGCCTCATTACATTTTAAAGTGAAAAGAAAAAGACTCATAACTACTTGGTCCCAGAAGGACCTTCTTCAGGTTGAATGTTCCCGTTGATCAGATCCTCTAGCTCGCATAGATTTTCCAGTAGAAATGCTTTTGCCAGGTGCTCTCATTCGTTTCCCTTGGCATTCTGGCAGTTGGTGACTTTTTTCCTCACTTTTCCTTCCAATTCTAGCAGACTGTATTCCAGATATTCCAGCTTCTCACTAGCCCTGGTGACTCTCTCGTTCCATTCGTTGATTTGGTTACTTGATGGGAGGTTCCTCCACCAGGTTAGCAAGAGTGAGGGTATATTGACCATACCGAAGTCGGGAACTTTGCCATTCATTTCCTGCAAAACAAAAGGGTTAGACCCTTACCCCCGCCGGACTCGACTATTGAACCAATAATTAGCATAATGGCATTTAGTTTTCCAAACAATGCACAGAATATGGTGTTGTCTGTTTGGATTCCAAGGAAACCTAGTGGACTTCGGACAAGGCTATCTTAAGGAGTCGTTATGTGGACAACATAACTGACTCGACTAGGTTTGACAATGATACATGCACAGTTAAATAGAATAAGGTTTCTATGGGGTGCTAGACTAGTACCCTTGAGCGGACAACTCAAGAGGAAAAGGCACGGAACCGTCGACTACACCGCAGATCGACTGGTTTTACCGCAAATATGCCTTTGCCAAATTTAGTGGGGTAATAATATCGGAAGAGCGCAACCACTCATTAAGCGTTGCTATGGTATTTTTTTGGCATGAGTGGAATATGATGTTGAAGATGCAATTACAAAAATGAAACAAATTGTCACATATTTTCACGTTCATAATGATTACAATAATTGCTAAAAAATTACAACGGTATTGAAGGGAAGCAGTAAAAGAAAGCATTAAAGAAAAAGAAAAAAAAAGCCAAGTCACTTTCGAATAAAGACATTAAATAAAGCAATAAAGAAGCAATAAAGTCACAAATAACATGAAATGGTAAAATCCTTAAAGAAATCCCCAGCAGAGTCACCATGCTGTCGACGCCATTTTTTCTCGCAAAATCGGGTTTACGACATTTGGGAACACAACTCTATTCCCGTTTGGGATTTGGATTTTTGGATTTGAAAAGTCGCCACCTAATGATTTAGTGCATTAGGACACTAAGAGTTTTAATTTTGAAAACCAAAGTTCGGGTAAGGGCTAGAAATTATCTCGAGGGAAAGGTGTTAGGCACCCCTCAAGATCCACTAGTGTGGTTCCCGACCATGATATGTTGTGACTTTAATGCAAATAAGTACGCAAATAATTCCACACATAAGGGTTTCAATTAGATACGTGATAAGCATGTTGAAATTAAGGTCTAGATGGTTCCACAATTCGTTTGAGAGAGGGTCTAAATGCAGAAAATTAATCGAGACATGAATAAACAGAAAATTTTAGAATAAAAGGAATAATGCAGTAAAATTAAAGAGGGAGTTTGGGGCAGCAGAAAACAAAGACAGAATCTTATTGATATTTTACAAAGTCACATAAAGGAAAGGGGTCCTAGGTTTGTAAAACACATGGATCATCCACACAACACCGGTGGCCAATAGTATGCATGGTGTTATTGTGTGATCATCATCTCCATGTCTACTCTTTCCACCCCGTTAAGGTATTAAGAGCAGAATGGTATTATTACCTACTGCATGATATTACCCATCCCACTTATCAGTTCCGGAGGCGTATATGACTACTACTCCTAAAGGGAAGGAAGTTGGGGGGATTTGAGAGTTTCAAAGGATAAAATTCTAAGGCGACATTCAAAACATATAAAACAGATTTGGGGGAGCAAATAAGCAGATGTGGCTCAAATAAACCTCCTTAAATCAAAGAAAAGCATATAGTTTAGCATGTCTTACACATACTGCTTTGGTCTGAATTGAATTAAGGCGTATGATAGGTCGATTTACCACATATTTCCCAGATAGGGAGTCCTAATTAGCTCTACTTAGATGTAGTTATCAAAGACTGACACAATTGATTAACTGCTTAATCGTTTGCCTAGGCGTTAAATGGGACCTATAGGCATGATATCTATTAATTCAGAGACGGGAAGAATAAACTGATTGCAGAAAAGAATTGTTGGTTACAAGATCATAAGTTCTGCGAGTGTTAAACAAAATTGCTACTGATTTTAGACTTAGGAGCGAGTAGATGATTCAGGTTTTAGTTAATAGCTCCTATGGGCATGCTTTCTTGGCGTTACTGGTTTTTAAACATTGTTATTGTTCATGAAGAAATCCTATAGAGAGGTCATCTATATGCGGTTGATTATTTAAATCATATAACAAGTTTGCCTAATGATTGATGCATATACAAAAATGCAGAAGTCCTATAGGCATATTATCTATATGATATGCAGATTTTCAGAGATATGGTATCTATACAAAAATGCAGAAAATCTTATGAACATGTTATCTGTATGAAATTGCAGAAGAAGCCTACGAACATGATATCTATATGAGGTGCAGAATTTTAGTACTTAACTTTGTGAAGATGCGGAATTTCAGAGATAGTATTTCGCTATAGTCATGGTATCTATATGAAATTGCGGAAAGAGCCTACGAACATGATATCTATATGAGGTGCAGAATTTCAGTAGTTAACTATGTGAAGATGCAAAATTTCAGAGACAATGTTTCCCTATAGTCATGGTATCTACCCCTTTTTGCATACATGATTGACCCTCCCTTTTTACTAACAACCCAGTAGTTATTACAAAATTATTACAGACTAAACGAATCGGACAGAGAGTAAAATTACATCAGTGATTACATCTACATCTAATCAGCCTAATCCAGACTCAGAGTCTAA
>MU701022.1:91952-126325 GCA_026770625.1 Nicotiana glauca | reverse complement strand
ATTACCAAAAGAAAATACAAAGGACATGGGGCAGAGATGACCTACTTGTGATTAACGTCTAATGCGTTGGAACTGTGACGGAACCTCGACGGACTCAACCTTAGAACCGCTGAACATCAGTTGATTTCGAGGTTCTTTTCGGCTATTTTTGAGCTGATTTTGGACTATTTTTGCTGGATATTAGTAGAGGAGGGGGGCTGATTTTTTTAGAATGGAGAAGAATAAGAACCGTCAAGAGGGTCGTCCCTCACTGCCCCTGTATATTCTGTATATACGGATTGTATATCCAGTGTATACCCTGTCTCCCAGGTCCCATTTTTTTTTTCTGTACTCTCTCTAAAACATCCCCAAATCACTCTCTCTTGCCCTCTTTTCAACTTCCCTTGCAGAATGGGGAGGTACGAAATTTTTCTTCTTTTTTTAGTGTATATCTACTGTATATTTAGTGTATACATAGTGTATACAGATCTCTCCTCTCGTTCCTCTTCCAGAATTTTTCGTTATCTCACTTATAGCTCTCCCTTACTTCATGTTCCTGACTGTGTATATATGAAAAATTAAGACTTAAGCTTTTCCAAAAAAGGTTAGTCCAAATCCCCCTTTAAAACCCCACTAATCCATGTTTTGTTCTCCATATTTTCTTACTTAAAATGAGTAAAGATGTCTCCCCATGGTCTTATGTTATGTGTAGGGTGTGGATGGTTTGGATTGTTATGGGCTAGGTCCGAATTTTAGGCTTAAAAATGGGTCGTTTGAACCCGAATATTATTCTTTGCCCTGAACCGAGAGTGAAAACACGATTTTATTTAATCCTACATAAGTAAAATAACTATTAAAATGAGACTAACAATTAAAACAAAACTATGTTTTTTTGTAATTTTTATTTTATATAAAGATAAAAATATAAAGTACTATTTTTGTATTTTTAAAAGATTAAAATGGCTACAAAACATTAATAAAACTATTTTTTTTTTGTAATTTTCGAAAGTATATAAAGATTAAAAATAAGGTACTATTTTTTTTGTATTTTTCAAGTTTATGAGGAATATATAAACTAAAATTTATATATCTTTTTTTTTTGTATTTTTTCATTTTTGTAATGAAAATAAAGTGAAAGAGTCAAAATTAGCTGGAATAGCTATATTAAGGCTAAACTAAATATTTACGCTAAAAATATGAAAAATCTCGGGGAGGGTCAAAAATCACACGTCTACAGCTGCCCCTCTTTGACTGGAAACACAAAGAGCTTTCAGACAAAGAACGACTAGACATGTATTTTGACTCGACCCTCATTTGGGAAGACTAAAACTAAGGAAAGGAAGAGAATGTGACCGAGCCTTGGTATCTGAGCTGCCTACATATCCTTGGCTATAAAGGAATCAGGCCACGTGTAGTTCGAAAGTGAGTGAGATAATGGAGTATACCGAGGTAAAGAGCCGATCGAGGTTCTGTTCCGTCGAGGTTCAGGTCTGTGGTCTTGCCATTACAACAAAAATCAAAATTTGAAAAAGACAAACTAAGCACATCAGCTACTAGTTACAAGGTTCCTATATATGAGTCTTCTGAAGCTTGATCTCGAGTCTTGAATGGTGCTTCATGTGGACTCTGATCTGAACATTGATACTTGCAGTTGTAGGTACTAGTTCATCCTTTTCAGCTTTCTGGATCAGGACCAGGAATGCAGTTCTTGTGACCTTGACCATATCTTTGGGCAACCCCATCTTTCATCCACTTCTGCCTTTGGGTTAACTTCTTGCTTTTTTATGAGGCTCGAATTGTTTTTCCTTCGAAATCTAGAATACCTTCTTCCAGCCACTGTTGCCTTCCTTTTGATTTCTGCTTTTGGATTTATGCTGGGGATTTTCTGGTGTAACCTTCTGCTCTCCGGGCGGGATCTTATAATCAAAACAAACGAAATTTTTTCCCTAGTTTGTACCAGGAAGATTTGTGAGTCGTTAGCAAATTTGTAGACCACTTCTACTACTGATGCAATGATGAGAGTAAACTAAAGATTAGACTAGGATGTGCGTCTCCTACAAGTAAAACCAAGTATTTTGACTAGCAAATACGTCTGCTAAAATAAAACATGAATGAACCAGACTTAGGAAGTGCGTCTCCTAAAGATGAATTTAAATAACCAAGACTAGGAAGTGTGTCTCCTAGGGGTGAAATTTTTTATGACCAAGACTAGGAAGTGCGTCTCCTAGGGGTGAAAACTCAATTCAGAAAGTGTGTTTCCTAAAATAAAATATAACCTAAAAAGAAGACTAGGAAGTGCCTTTCCTATGACTGAACTATTGATTTAGGAAGTGCATCTCCTATGGTTGACTGGAATGAACTAAACTAGGAAGTGCGTCTCCTAAGGGTGAATTTAAATTTAGGAAGTGCGTCTCCTATAGGTGAAGCTTCAATGACTCAACTAGGAAATGCGTCTCCTATGACTGAACTATTGATTTAGGAAGTGCGTCTCCTATGGTGAAAATAAACTTAAGAAGTGCATCTCCTATGGATAAAAATAAACTTAGGAAGTGCATCTCCTATGGGTAAAAGTAAACTTAGGAAGTGCGTCTCCTAGGGGTAAAAATAAACTTAGGAAATGCGTCTCCTATGCGTGAAACTTTAATAATTTTAAACTAGGAAGTGCGTCTCCTATGAATGAAATCTTAATTTAAGAAGTGCGCCTCCTATGCATGAAAATAAACTTAGGAAGTGCATCTCCTATGGGTAAAAATAAACTTAGGAAGTGCGTCTCCTATGGGTAAAAATAAACTTAGGAAGTGCGTCTCCTATGGGTAAAAATAAACTTAGGAAGTGCGTCTCATATGGGTGAAACTTAAATGATTTTAAACTAGGAAACGCGTCTCCTATGAATGAAATCTTAATTTAGGAAGTGCATCTCCTATGCATGAAAATAAACTTAGGAATTGCGTCTCCTATGGGTAAAAATAAACTTAGGAAGTGCGTCTCCTAGGGGTAAGAATAAACTTAGGAAGTGCGTCTCTTATGCGTGAAACTTTAATGATTTTAAACTAGGAAGTGCGTCTCCTATGAATGAAATCTTAATTTAGGAAGTGCGTCTCCTATGCATGAACTATTAATTTAGGAAGTGCGTCTTCTATGAGTGAAAATAAACTTAGGAAGTGCATCTCCTAGAGGTAAAAATAAACTTAGGAAGTGCGTCTCCTAGGGGTAAGAATAAACTTAGGAAGTGCGTCTCCTATGCGTGAAACTTTAATGATTTTAAACTAGGAAGTGCATCTCCTATGAATGAAATTTTAATTTCGGAAGTGCGTATCCTATGCATGAACTATTAATTTAGGATGTGCGTCTCCTATGAGTGAAAATAAACTTAGGAAGTGCATCTCCTAGAGCGAAATATCAATGATTTAAACTAGGAAGTGCGTCTCCATTTTCCTCCTAAACCATTTCCTTCTTCCTGAATTACCTTCTTGCAGAACTGCTTCCTTCAAAAACAAAACTCGTGTTGTCTTCCCTTGAAACTGTTGGGGATAACACCGTTGGGGACTCAATTATTTACCTGCTGGGGATAATACTGTTGGTGGAATCTCCCTTTTTTTTTCTATTTTTTTTTTGGTCAAAACTACTCTCTTCAAAACTCTTATTTCCTCTCAACACTGCTGGGGATAAAAGTGTTATCAACTGGGGATAACGCTGTTGAGGATAACACTGCTGGGGGGTTTTCATTTCTTCAAAACTGGTGCTTCACTCTTCTGAAGGCTGCTGGGGATGACACTGGCCTTTTGCTTTTTCTGAACACAAGTTTCACCCTTTTGTTCTGTCCTCTCGGGATACAACTTCCTTCATTAACACTTGTTATTCTGGGGATAACACTGGTTTAAAGACCAATTCCCTTGAGGCTTGTCTTATCTTCCTTCTTCCCCAAGTGGGTACCTGACTTCCAGAAAATTTTCAAAACGAAAGGAAAATTTTCTGCCCCAGTTTTATAATCTTCCCTGTGGCATGCCTTTTCGCCATCAATGCCATTTCCTTTACCTGCTTTGAATCAAAGAAAAATTGTTAGTTTAAAACGTGGTGGTTGGTTGTGATACTCCTACTGGGGATGGCTTATCCCTTTCTCCTTCCCTGCTTTGCGTTCTATTACACTATCAAAACTTGCTGGGGATGATATTATTTGCTGGGGATGACATTCCTGCTGGTCTTAGAACGACTTGACCTACTTTGCATCGTCCGGCCATCTTGAGACTCGACTGATAACTTCCGACCTTCTTGACGTTTCACAAGCCTTTCACCGTTGTTTTCCACTTGTATCTTGACCACCCACATTCCTATGACAGTGACCCTGCTTGAGGATCTTGCATGTTTTACTGATGAACCATTTTCTTCGTTCATCCTTGTCACTGGAAATACCTTTTCTGCTGGGGATATCCCCCCATCTTTTGTGGCATATCTAGGGAATGGGCATTTCCCTGACCTGTGAGTTTCATTGGCTTTGGCCTTGAGGTCATTAACCTTCACTTTTTGCTGGAGATATCCTCCTTGACACTGATCCATCCCTTTGTCAATTTCCTCTTGCAGGGGAATATCCTTCTGGACACTGGCCTCTGCGCTTGTTCCTTCCTGGCTTATACCACTTGGATGTTCTACTCAGATCCCGTCTTGCATAATTGGAAAGTTGATGGCAGATTTTGAAGTCATTTCTCACTTGTTTTGACCAAACAGACTCTACTGGGAAATTTTTGATTAAAGGAGAAAGATAAAAAGGAACATAATAAAAGACAAAGGAAAGAAATGACTCTCTAACAAGAGAAAATATAAAATAAAAACCTATCAAACGTGGATACCGACTCTAATGGTCATGACATGCATATATGGCCTATCCTCCGTCGTCAATCATCTTTCAAGATCTTCATTTGGTGATTACCCATCTGATTCTCACCCTTATTTGACTTGTAGTGCCCGAAGGTTTTCACTATCAAGCCTCTCTCATTTTGGTTTTTCTCTCAGCTTTCAGTCGCCTCAAGGTGCCCGTGAAGGTTTTCACCGATAAGACTCTCTCATTTGTATTAACTTTTCAGCTGGGGATTGGGGTGTTACCGATAAGACTCTCCCATATTTCTTTTCTGTTGGGGGTCAGAGTCTTTTCTGCTGGATATTAGAGTGTTATGTTCACCGGTAAGACTCTCTCATTTGTCTGACTTAGCATCTTTTGAAGACTGATCGGAAGATCTTTCTTTGGACCGTAATGTGGGATTTTGGATATGCTAGAAATAAAGGGTATTAAAGGCTCAAAAACGCATCGATTCAAAATTTACAACCTTCGGACCTAGATTTATTTATAACAAACACAATTTTTGCCCCAGTTTCTTGCTTTGGGATTTTTCATTATTTTTTATCACACTATGACCGAGCTATGAAGCGCCTACGTATCCTCTTTGAGGAATCAGGTTAAACGTAGTTCCCAATTCCTCGTTGTTCTAATTTTCCTTTTTATGTTTCACAAATTTTTTTCTTTATCTCTTTTTCTCTTTTTTTTTTGCTTTTGTTGTTTCCTTTTCCTTCTTTTTCTCTCTTTTTTTTCTTTTTCTTTATCTTCCACATTTTTGTTTCTAATTTTTGCTACTGATTTCGAATGAGGGGTATGAAAGAAATCAAATAAGGCTCAAAGGGTTAACGAAGGATAAGGTGTTTGGATAGCAGAACAAAATGCCTCCGTCATTCCAATCTTCAAAACATGCCAAGTGCAAACAACGCAATCTTTACAGCATTGTTGGGCAACACTCTCATTTTCATTATTATGAACGACCCCATGTCAGCATGGCCAACTTGCCTTTAACGGTTTTCTTTTTACTTGCCCCAGTTTCAAATGACTCGGGCTTCACATAATCTCAAACCGTTTTTACTTCCTTTAAATGTCTGATCCCCTCCCATTGATTTTATGATTAACTTTTAAGATTAGGCCTGAACTGTGCGTGCATGTCAAGTCACTAGAATCGGCGTTTGAACAAAACAAAATAAAAGGGTAAAAAGAACTAGACAACGATGATGACCGAAGGTAGCAAAAGACCGAAATTGCATTAGACAAACGGTGAAAGTGTTTAAACAAGCAGAACAAACCAGAGTACAACCCTAAAATGAATCTGAAACAAAATGGACAACACTAAACAAACCGTGATGACAAAAAATGGAAGGGTAAAAGGGTTTGACCACAAGACGATATCCGGATTACAACCCTGAAAATAACCCGGACAACAGAAATGACAACAACCTAAGCCACCAAAGCTCCTCTCCGGCTGACCACGAGATGGAGCGTCTTTCCAACTACCAAGCACGGCATGCATCTTAGCCACTGAGTTCCGCATCTATATTGCCAAGACCATTACTGACTTCAATATCATCAACTTCAGCCAATAAGTTCTCAAGAGAATTCGCGTGCTCCCTGTCACTGTCATTGATTACAATTGCCCCTTCTTGAATCATTCTTTCTATTTCCCTTTTCAAAGAACGACAATCTTCAATGCTATGCCCCTGGACATTAGAGTGGTACATGTATCGTACAGCGGGATCAAATCCTTTTGCATATGGGTCTGGAGTATAGCCAATGAGCGGCTCAATCAAGCCAAAATGCTTTAACTTTTCAAACAAGCTTGTGTAAAACTCCCCAATTGGCGTGAAGCTATTTCTTTGCCTTTGTTCTTTGTTCCCTTCCTTGCCCCTGTTTTCTTGGGTTTTTGGGTGTTTGAAAATGTTGTGAAGGCAAGAATGTATTATACGATGTTGGCGCTTGCCACAGGGAGTGACTTGGTGGTTGGACAGATGACCAGACATTGTTCGGAGGATAATACTGAGGTGGATTATGTGGAGCTCGGGGATATGTTTGATCGTGATGGACGGAAAACTGTGGTTCTGGTGGGTAGTAGGGTTGTGGGGGTCTGGATTGGTAGTAGGGTGAAGTACCTTTAGATCTGGGCCAAGTACCCATTTCGACTGTTGCGACTTCTTCCCCCTTCTTCTTCCCGAGCACACCTCCCGTGCCACTCTGGATGGCCTGAGTGGTGGCCTTGATTGCCGAATAGCTCAGGATCTTATTGGACTTAAGTCCCTCTTCGATCATACCGCCCATTTTCACCACCTCGTTGAAAGATTTGCCAACTGACATCACCAAGTGACCAAATAAGTTGGCTCTAGAGTCTGCAGAAAGTAGTCCACCATTTCCCCCTCTCTCATCGGGGGATCAACTCTTGCTGCTTGTTCTCTCCACCGGAACCCAAATTCTCGAAAGCTTTCCCCGGGCTTCTTCTCAAGTTTCAGCAATGTGAGCCGATCAGGGACGATCTCAAGGTTGTACTGAAAGTGACCTGCGAATGCTTGTGCTAGATCATCCCAGGTGTACCACCTGCCCGGATCCTGTCTTGTGTACCATTCCAGTGCAGACCACCCACTTAGACTTTGACCAAAGTAAGCTATCAGCAGCTCATCTTTACCACATGCTCCTCTCATCTTGCTGCAAAAACCCCGCAGATGTGCCATTGGATCGCCGTGCCCTTCGTATAGGTCAAACTTTGGCATCTTGAACCCTGCCAGCAATTGAACGTCGGGGAACGGGTACAGATCTTTGTAGGCTACACTGACTTGGTTGCCTAACCCATGGATATTCCTGAAGGACTGCTCCAGGATTTTACATTTTCGAAGCACTTGGTCCTGCTCTGGGTTCCTAGCCGGCTTTTCAGTCTTTACCGGGACCTCGAAGTGGGGATTATAAGCACGTGGCTCTGGTGCTTTGAATGTTGGTTCAGGGGGGTAATATTGGTTATCGTGAGCCTGAAACAGCGGCTCATTGGTAGATCTTTGTAGCGTGGCTGGTGGGGGTGCCACGAAAACGGGAACATTTGGTGGGGGAAGGTTCTGATTGGGTGGTGGAGCTGGGGGATCATAGGGATTTCTTCCCTGATAGTAGTGGTGACTTGGGAAGCTTGTCGAAGGGCCGTGGGGAGGGTATTCCGGCGTGTGTCCTGGTGGGAGAGTAGGAGTAATGGGAGGTTCGGGCCCCATTTGCACCCTAGCCAAGGCTAACTGCATTTCGTTCATCTCCAGTCTCATTTTTTCCATTTTTTCCATTGCCTCTTTGAGCATCTGACTTTCCGTCCTTTCCTCCTCGACACTTTGGTCTGAACTAGTCATGCTTTTCAGTATGGGTCCTTTAGATCTTGCTTGGTAATGGTAATCTGCCAGTACGTTCTAACGAGCTAACTGTTTGAAATTTTTGGAAAACAACAAACTTGTCAGCGTTAGAGTTTTAACAAATATTGCAAATGCACGTTGGAAAGCAATGTACCTAGGCTGTTTAACCATTTCTATCATGTCTTTTTCTCTTTTATTTTTTGCTTTATAGTTGTGGTCAAATCTTATGGAGATTGCCTACGTATCATGTCCCCGCATGAATCAGAACGTACGTAGTTCGGGCAGATACACGATAAATAACAAAACACATATTTTTTTTTCATTTTTTATAATACAACAAACTTGATAACACAGGTTTAAAAGCTGAGCATACATAACAGACTTTGACGAAAAGACAACCTACAGACTCGAAAATCAAACACCACATGCTCTAATCAAAAGAAATATAATTAAAAAAATAGACTGGCAGATTTCTTCCTTGTTTGCCAATTTTAACCAAATGGCTATCTATGCAAACGTGGCCCCTTCCCAATTTCACATGAATTTTGAGGTCGGGGAGGATTTATTTTATGACAGTTTACAAACTTCTCCGTTCTTTTACGAAAATAGCCTTTCGACAACTGAAAGATACTCTAAGGCTATCTCGGCAAGAACGGTTTAACACATCGCCGAAGCTGGCTCGGCTTATTTTGACCAAAATCACAAAGGCGTTCACTTTCCCACTGACTCTTTTTTTTCTTTGTTTTTCAAAATAAAACAAAAGACCTGGTTTTGCAAATACGGCCTTTCAGCACCTCAGTGATGAAGATTTTAAGGCTGTGTGGGCTAACCAGTCAAAAACCCTAAAAATGACCAAGGGTGACTGTTTATGCAAAGTCAGCCTTCCGGCGTCCCTTTCGGGAATATTCAGCTATATTTTATAAGAATGGCATCACCCGACTTATTTATAACAAAATTAAAATTTGTCATTTTTTTTTGGCTATTTTTGCAAAAAGGCGAGGTTGGACCCGATGAGGGTTGCCTACGTATCTCACATCCGGTGAGAATCAAACCAGCGTAGTTCTGCCCAAATAAAACAAACTACATTTGAAAACAAAATATTTTTTTTAAGTAGAAAATAAAACAAACTATTTTAAAAATAAAACTCTTTTCTTTTGTGTTTTTTTCAAATAAGTTAAACTAAAAAAACATTTTTCTTTCCTTTTCGTTTCCTCAGAGTTTCGACACTACTTGGATATTGGTTTTATTTTTCTAAAAAAAAAAATAGTTATCTCCCTACACTGCTATTTCTCTTTTTTCCCCTTTTCACAATTTTCCAGTATTCCCGATTTTTAGAAGCCGGTCAGCATGCAAGTCTGAAGCAAATAAATGCGTAAAACAAACATGATGCAGCAGGATGGTCTTTTCATTTCAGGTTGCCTGTCCTAGATGGACCCAACCCCTGTGTTGAGTCCCCTAAGTCGAATGCAATATGATGCAAATAAGCGTTCCTACTACGGATCCGGCATGAGGTTTTGTTATACTAGGTTAAAAACCTGGGTGTTTGTTCTAGACCGTATACCCGAGCGGACAATTCGAGTCGAGGAAGGAGCTCCTTTCCGGGAACCAAAAGGCTAGCCGACTTAGAAACTTTCTTAGCCTCTTTCTTATTTTAAGGTATGACACTAACAGAACAGGGAGTCTCGACCAGCGAGCACATCCCCAAAGATAAGAAGAGAGGGGTTTCTGCACAGTTTATATATACAATTCAAATAATATTAAAGCGGTAAAGCATTTAGCACATATAGCATGAAACATGTAGAAAATCAGAGAATATACATTCCAAATACAACAAATATACCAAGCTCGAATTCATGAACCATGAACCAGAGATTCTGGGTTCGGTCCCCAGCATAGTCGCCAGAGCTGTTACACCTCTTTTCGGCGCTACCACACCCCGCGAAAGGCGTGGTAAAGGGAGTTTTTCCAATTAAAGGACAATCGAAATGAGATTCGTTTATTAAAATTCAGAGTCGCCACTTGAGAGATTTATGGTGTCCCAAGTCACCGGTTTGAATCCCGAATCGAGGAAAAAGTTGACTCTATATTACAGTCTACGAACCAGAAATCCGGATAAGGAATTCTGTTAACCCGGGAGAAGGTGTTAGGCATTCCCGAGTTCCGTGGTTCTAGCACGGTCGCTTAACTATTATATTTGGCTTAATTATCTGATTTATAACATGCTTTAACTTATGTGCAAATTTTAACTTTTTAACTGCTTTTATTATTATTATTATTACTATATTTAAAAGAATTACAACGTCGCAAAAATACGTCTCGGACCACGTCACATCAATGTACCCGTGGTTGTTGACACATTTTGACTCTGTTGAGATTTGGATTTGGGTCACATAAATGTGCACCCGAGTTAAGAAGGTAAAATTATTAAACGCACCTAAAGAGACTAACGCATTATTATCTTTGGGGAAGGCCGTGAAATTAGCTAAACTGCTCATCCCGAATTCTAAGTATTTTTAGTATATACATTTATGAGGGCCCCGCAATTTGTGCATTTTATTTGGTGAGACTCGTTTCATTTATTATTTAAAGGGTAAACCTAAAAGAAACTACGATTCTCTACTTTATTTGTCTAAAAAAAAGAGAAATCCTAATTTATTCACTAAGACTATCCAGAGTCGTTATAATCGGGTTACATAAAATGCACCCCCCTCCCCCCCCCTTCCCCGAATTTTAGAATTAGACACCGTAGCTATGTCACGGAAATCGTACCCATAGTCACAACGATTTATTAATCGCCTATGAAGGTCATATTTCCGAAGCCACTTCATTGAAACAATTTCATCTACAATAATCTCAGNTCAACTAAAATTAATATAGAGGACCAAAATGATTTAGGAAGTTTACATGCACTTGGTGACAATATCCATATTTGTGATAAAAGTATCCCTAGGAATTCTTGATTTTTGTTTTTTGTTCAAGTTTCATCTTTTGCTTAAATGTGAGAAACTAACACAACAAATAGCCTTTACATTCTATACCAAAACAATATTCCAATCACAAGAAGTTAAGCATCTCACGTATACATATTACCAAAAGAAAATACAAAGGACATGGGGCAGAGATGACCTACTTATGATTAACTTCTAATTCATTGGAACTGCGACGGAACCTCGACGGACTCAACCTTAGAACCGCTGAACATCAGTTGATTTCGAGGTTCTTTTCGGCTATTTTTTGAGCTGATTTTGGACTATTTTGCTGGGTATTAGGAGAGGAGGGGGACTGGTTTTTTTAGAATGGAGAAGAATAAGAACCGTCAAGAGGGTCGTCCCTCACTGCCCCTGTATATCCTATGTATACGGAATGTATATCCAGTGTATACCCTGTCTCCCAGGTCCCATTTTTTTTCTGTACTCTCTCTAAAACATCCCCAGATCACTCTCTCTCGCCCCCTTTTCAACTTCCCTTGCAGAATGGGGAGGTACGAAATTTTTCTTCTTTTTTCAGTGTATATCTACTGTATATTCAGTCTATACAGAGTGTATACAGATATCTCCTCTCATTCCTCTTCCAGAATTTTTCGTTATCTCACTTATATCTCCCCCTCCCTTCATGTGCCTGACTGTGTATATATGAAAAATCAAGACTTAAGCTCTTCCAAAAAAGGTTAGTCCAAATCCCCCTTTAAAACCCCACTAATCCATGTTTTGTTCTCCATGTTTTCTTCCTTAAAATGAGTAAAGATGTCTCCCCATGGTCTTGTGTTATGTGAAGGGTGTGGATGGTTTGGATTGTTATGGGCTATGTCCGAATTTTAGGCTTAAAAATGGGTCGTTTGAACCCGAATATTATTCTTTGCCCAGAACCGAGAGTGAAAACACGATTTTATTTAATCCTACATAAGCAAAATAACTATTAAAATGAGACTAACAATTAAAACAAAACTATGTTTTTTGTAATTTTCATTTTATATAAAGATAAAAATATAAAGTACTATTTTTGTATTTTTAAAAGATTAAAATGGCTACAAAATATTAATAAAACTATTTTTTTTGTAATTTTCAAAATTATATAAAGATTAAAAATAAGGTACTATTTTTTTTTTGTATTTTTCAAGTTTATGAGGAATACATAAACAAATTTATATATCTTTTTTTTTGTTATGAAAATAAAGTGAAAGAGTCCAAATTAGCTGAAATAGCTATATTAAGGCTAAATTAAATATTTACGCTAAAAATTTGAAAAATCTCGGGGATGGTCAAAAATCACACGTTTACATGCATCATCGAAAAGTTGCATAAAAATGTGAGATAACCAGATTTTAAAGCTTACTCATGGCCATGCAAACATGGATTAATCATCATAGATCAAACTTAGAATTTCAACCATCAAAGTAATATAAACAAACAGTTAGAGAAAAACTAGTGAACTTCATTGATGATTGATATGATTCTACCACAAAGCATAAGAAGAAATAAAAATACTAAAAACATGAGCAAAAGAAACAAAACGTCCCAAACTAGGTCACTGGTTGATCTACACCAGGGTAGAATTTAAGGCTTGGAAGAGGTAGGGGCTGGGTTATTTGCTTGGAGAAGTTTCAGCATGTCATGAATAATTCCATCATTCTTCTCCTTTTCCCTTGCAAGTTCAGTTCTGAAAACATCTCTCTCAGATTCTACCTCAACCAATTGTGTCTTCAGCCTTGCTATCTCAATATCCTTTGCCTCACTATCCTGTACCAAGACTCTGACTTTGCTATTTATAGGTGTCTTTTTAGATGAACCAGGTTCATTAAGGATGACATTGACTTCATAATCGCAAGCAAGCAGAGTATTAACCCCAAAATGATCCTTTCTTGTACTAACCTCATACTTCTTCATAGGTACCTTGAAATGTGCAGGCATAGTTGTGAGAATGAAACCATGGGAATGGTTTGGCGACATTGATAACTCTATCAGTAGGTCTGTGGGGGTTTCCTGTTCAGATGGAATAGGTTCATCTATAAATTTTTCAAGTTGAACCAACCCCTCAACAACTTCACCAGACCCATTTCCCCCTGTTTTGCTTACACTCTCTTGTATTTCACTAAATTCCTCTCCCCAAACAACCATTGCACCAGTTTCTTTTGTTATACTAACAGGAGTGGGTGAAGAATCATCCACTCTTATCCCCTTTCCCCTCACAGTACTCCTAGCGCCTTTGCTCTGCTTTTTTTTCATTTTTACCACCAACTTCTCCAGATTATGTAGTCTCAACACCTGCGATATATCCTACAAATCTATTCTCCAAATTTGCAACAACTTTAGAAATTGTCTCAGAAGAAATTTTAGAATCAGAAGATACCTATTCATTTTTGGAATACCTATTTTCTCCCCTCCTTAGTAACAAACTTAAGTGAATCTTTAGATTTCTGGGATTCTTCTTCCCTACCTACTTTCAATTTCTTGTTTATTTTCTTCATCTGCTCTCCTTCAGTGACAATCTTACGAGCCATCATCTTTATTCTACTTTTCTTATAGATTAGTGTTGTAGAAGGTGTGGAAGTGGTTTCCTATGGCCGTGATGAAGTATTTTCAGAGGTGTCCGACATATCTGGGCTAGGGTATGGAAGAGAAGAGAATTAGTTTATGTTTGGAAGATGAAAGAAGAATGAGAGTTTTTGACGGCTTGAGAGAGATAAAGTAAGAAATACACTAAAGCTGATCAATATGCAGAGGAATAATTCATGGGGTAACTATAGCTTTTCAGACTCTTAGAAGTTTAATCAAACTAAAATTCAGTTTTGAAGAGACGTTGGAGTGTATCCCTAGAATCTAGGTACTTCCATTCGGTTGGGACTCTTTTGAACGAGACTGGTTCACTTGTAACAGATAAGTCCAAAAGGAGTTTGGTATTTTGTAGGGCTCTGCTCATGAACCAAATATAGTTATTTCAAATTATGCAGAGTGCAGAAAACATACCGTGTTACCTTGATGAACCAGGTGCTTCACTGATAATTCTCTTGTGTGCGTCTAAATTTGCAAAAATAGAGAAAATATTATTAGAGATTAATGAGTCATTTTAACACATGGCACAATATTATACTATGGAAAGTATGAGACTGAACAAGCTTTAATCTAATTATACACAATTTACAGACTTTTTAACCAAAAACTTTTTCATTTTTTTTTGTTTAGCCTTGAACTGGTCCTTTTAGGTGATATTAATCATCCCTAATTCCAACCTTTTCCTCTCAAAGTGATCTCTATTTAAGGCTTTTGTGAAGATGTTAGCAATTTGCTTGTTAGTAGCACAAAACTCCATAGTGATCAAACTTTTCTCATAGTTGTCCTTCAAAAATGGTGCCTAACATCTATGTGCTTAGTTCTCTTATGATGAACGGGGTTCTTTGTCATACTTATAGCACTAGTGTTATCATATAATATTGGAATACATTCCACTTCAATTCTAAAATCTACCAGCTATTGTTTAATCCATAGCAATTGAGCACACCAAGTGGCAACAATAACATACCCAGCTTCAGCAGTAGATAGGGCCACAGAATTTTGCTTTTTGGTAGCCCATGACACAAGACATGGACCAAGGAAGTGTGCCATACCTGAGTTGCTCTTCCTATCCATAAGAAAACCTGTATAATCAGCGTCAGCATATCCCACTAGGTTAAAATTACTACCTTTTGAATACCAAAGACAAAGGTCATTGGTGCCTTTCAAGTATCTCAATATTCTCTTGACAGTAGTCAAGTGGGACTTCTTTGGATTTGCCTGAAATCGAGCACAAAGACCTATACTGAAAACAATTTCAGGTCTGCTAGCAATAAGATACATAAGAGAAACAATCATTCCCCTATACAGCTTCTGATCAACAGATGAATCAGGTTCATCTATATCCAAATTCGTGGATGTTGCAATAGGAGTGTCAATTTCTTTGGATGTTCCTTCCTAGTTTTGTTACTGAGGAATAGGTTCATGGACAAGTTCCCTCGAGGTTTGAGGATCAGTTCCTCTCTAGTTAGTTCCCCCTGTCATGTTGCCTCGGGTAGAAGAACTTGTTCCATCACATGTTCCTTCTTCCGTTGCAGCTTTAGTCTGGGCTGCGATATCATTTAAATTTCTTACCAACCCAATTGCTTTATCTTCATATTCCAGCTTCTCAGAAAGAATGTTAGTTTTAAATAACATATACATTTTTTCTACACACATAGTTCTTTTACTGTATATCTTATAAGCTTTACTATGTGAAGAATATCCCAAGAATACTCCCTCATCATTTCTGGGATCATACTTACCTAGGGAGTCTTTGCCATCATTGTGCATAAAGCACTTGCATATAAATGCCCTAAGATGGGATATATTTAGCTTTCTCCCTTTAAGTGACTCATAGGGAATATTCTTAACAAGAGGTCTAGTCATGCAACTATTTATGATGTAGCATACAAAAGTTCAGCAAACATAGCATTTTCAAATTCAGTTGCATGATAGACCTAATTGATGCAAATTGATTACCTAGTTGTTTCTGAGTTTTTTCTAACAAAAGAAGTAAACATGTCAAATGCTTCATCTTTAGATGTTGAAAATAATGTCCATGTAAACCTAGAGTAATCATTAACAAGGACCATCACATATCTTTTACCACCTCTGCTTAATGTTCTCATTGCACCACAGAGATCTATATGGACTAGTTCCATCGTTCTGGTGGTACTTACCACTTTCTTGCATTTAAAAGAGGATCTTACCTACTTCCCCCTTGCACAAGCCTTACAAACTTTGTCTTCCTTGAACTTGATGTTAGGCATCCCTATCACCAGATCCTTGGAGACTAATTTGTTGAGTTGAATCAGACTTGCATGTCCATGTCTCTTGTGCCAAGGGTCTTGTGCCAAGGGAGGGGATCATTGTCCAACACACTTAAGAAAGTGAGTTCATTTTCTGAAAGTGTGGACAAATCTACAATGCATGTATTGATTACTCTTTTTTCCTGCAAAACAATCTTTTCAATGGAAAGATTAATCACAAAATATTTGGTAGTGGTGAATGCTACCAAGTTACCTTTATCACATAATTGTGATACATTGATAAGACTGTACTTTAAGCCATCTATCAAGTAGATATTTTCAATAGAGTGAGAATCAGTCTTACCTACCTTTCTAACCCCAATGATCTCACCTTTCTTCCCATTTCCAAATGAGACATTACCTCCTTTGAGGTCCTCAAGTGAAAGAAACTGGTTCTTGCTTCCTATCATTTACTTTGAGAAGCCACTATCCATGTACCATATTTGGTTGCTCCTTATCACTTGGACCCATAAAAGGAAATCAGGGGTTAGTCTTAGGAACGCAAACTAGTTTGGGTCCCTTTGTATAGGCAAAAGGGTGAATCAAATTCTTTTTAGCCCAACCTGGCAGCCTATTTTTTCTTTGAACAAATTCTTTATTCTTTTTACTAGCCTTTTCTTTTGCAATACATTCAGATTTATAGTGACCAGTTTTACCACAGTGTGTGCAAATTTTGTTCTCAGGAAGTGTGAGGTACTTGCTTTTGGGATCCCACTTAGGTGCAGGCGTCCCGTAGCCAAGTCCTCTCTTATTGCTACTATGGTGTTCATGTATCCATGAAAGTGCATCGGAGGACCTATTCTATTTACAGGTTCTATCTAGCTCGTGCTTAACCTTGTTTAGATCCTCCTTAAGGACTCTTATCTACTCATCTCTTTTGTACAACTCATCTTTCATTTTTCCTACATTTTATTCTAAAGTGAGTAGTGTGTGATCAGATTCCTTTTTACCAGTTCCTAATTTCAATTTTAGATTCATATTTGAGCTCTAGGACTGTGGTGTCAAGTTCATGAACCTGGTTCTTCAACTCAGCATTTTTACTATCACTTTCACTTGCCCTAAGTTCCAGGTTTTTGCACTTAGCTTTCAGAATCACAAACTCCTTAGAAATATGTTCCTTTTCATTGTTTATAACCTCAAATTCATCAATGAAATCTAGAAGTAACTCAGAGAGACTTTCTTTAGACAAAAATTTAATCTTGTCTTTGAGATGAATTATACTTACCTCAGATTCCTCATCGGATTTCCCAATTGCCATAAGTGCTTGTTCATCTCCATCTTCATCTTCTGAGTCATCATCTGAGCTTTCACCCCAAGCAGCAACCATAGCCTTTGTTGATCCTTTGTTCTTCTTGTGATGAACCTGTTCCTTCGTTCAGCTCTTTCCTTCTTCCATTCAATTTCCCATTGAGGGATGTTTTTTTTGTGGTGATCAGTCTTCCCACACTTGCAACACCCCTCATTGGTTTGTTTTTCGGGAACCCTTGGTTTGTTGTAGCTTCCACTTTTTGAAGGACCATTTTCTCTCATTAGGTACTTCTTAAAATCCTTTGTGATCATGGTCATTTCATCCTCCTCTAGATCAACACCTTCACTGATTCTGAATGCCATGCTCCTTTCCTTCTTGGTTGCATCCATCTTCATGGTTTGCCTTCTATGTTCATAGGCAGTGAGATTTCCAATTAGCTCATCCAACTTAAGAGTGGAAATGTTCTTTGATTCCTGAATAGTTGTGATTTTTCTTTCCCAAGAGATTGGCAGTACCCTTGTCAAAATCTTCAACTTTGTCTTCTTCAAGAATAACCCTTCCAAGAGACTTAAGTTCATTTGTTAGTGTGGTGAACCTTGTATACATCTCTTGGATGGTTTCCCCTTCCTTCATGGTGAAATTCTCATATTGAGAATACAACAGTGTTCCTCTGGACCTCATCACTTAAGGTATTCCTTCATGAGCCACTTGCAAACTGTCCTAGATTTCTTTAGCAGTGGTACAACTTTGAATTCTACTGTACTCGTCTGGACCAAGTCCACACACAAGCCATTTCTTGGCTTTTGCATTCTTTTCCCACTTCCTCAAGTCCTCAGCATTTCATTCAGCTCTTGTCTTTGGCACATCCACTCCTTTAGCATTCTTCTTTGTAGTTACTAGAGGACCATCAGTGACTATGTCCCAAAGTTCATAGTATTCTCCTATGATGTGATCTCTCATCCTGTTTTTCCACCAAGAGTAGTAGTGGCCATTAAAGAGTGGAGGCCTATCAGTGGATTGCCCTTCCCAGTTTTCAGGTGGTGCACTCATCTTGAACTGTTCCTAAGGTGTTAGCCTCTTCAAGGATAACCTGCTCTAATACCAATTGATGTTCTAAACGTCAATATCACACAAGAGGGGGGAGGTGATTTGTGTGGTACCAAATTTTCGCTCTCGAAGAACCTGGTTCTTCTAGGTGTACTAACTACTACTATTTGCGGAATAATAATTACAGAAAATAAAGAACACAGAGATTTTTATGTGGAAAATACATGGCTCAAAAGGTGAAAAAAATACGACCTACTACTCAGTAGGATTTTTCCAAACTTCCACTAAAATCACTGAGCCAAAACAATATTTACAAAACACTTTGTAAACCTAAGGATTACCTCTAATCCCGTTGTAGCAACCAACCTCTAACTGTTGCGACAATTTCAAGTTAACTCTAACTTGAATACTCAAAATACCTATTACAATTGCTTCTAGATAAAGCTGAAAGGTAGAATATTAAACAACTACTACAATTGAACTAGAAATAAAGTAGGACACATAAAACTCTTTATGGAGCTAGTTCTTCAATCTGGTTCATGTAGCTTCTGGTTTGCACACTTGAATCACACACGAACTACTTGCAAAAAGCCTTGCTATTTTGCTCCAAATTCACGTTTAACTTCTGCATTTTTTGTGCAACACTTTAATGTGAGAACATCCTGCAATTTATAGAGTTAGTAGATGAAGAAATAACTAGAGTTCTAATGCAACTCTTCCTTGGTGGAAGAGTTCTAGTTGATTTCAACTTCTAACTCCTTCCCTATCTTGAATAGTGTTCTCTTTGATTAAGGAGTCCTTCTCCTTATCAATTATGCAACCTTTTCGATCAGGAGATATTAAATACACCAAGTTAAGATTATCTTCATCACGTGCAACCCACATGCTCAAATCTGCCCATTTTTTTGCACCTGAGGGATGAACCACTGGATGGACCTGGTTCATCATGAGTTCCTTTGCCAGTCTTCAAAACTAACCTTTACTTGGGCCAACAATACGGGATGGACTAAGTCACAATCCCCAATGGTGCACGATCCCACGCTTGTCATCTAGCGTGTGCGTCACCTCAAAGTATCACAACGATGTGAAATCTGGAGTTTCATACCCTCAGGACAACATTTACAATCATTACTTACCTCAATCCGAGTAAAATCCTACTCTGCAATGCCTTTCCCTCTCAAATCGACCTCTGAATGCCTCGAATTTAGCCACAAAAAATTCGATCCAATCAATACAATTTATAGGAATTAATTCCCTATGAAATTCTACAATTTCCGTTAAAAATCCGAAATTTGCACTCAAAATTTGCCCATGGGGACCACATCTCGGAATCATGCAAAACTCATAAATTCCAACAACTCATTCCGATCTGAGTTCAACAATATCAAAATTATCAAATTCCGACAACAACTCGACCTCCAAATCTTAAATTTTTCATTTTTGAAAAATTTTGCAAAAAATTCAATTTCTTCCATTTAAATCCGAATTGAACGATGGATATAACCATGATTTATGAAATATAATCACTTTCGGATGTAGAACACTTGCCCCAATGTTTCCCTTGAAAAATCTCTTGAAAATCGCTTTTCCCGAGCTCTAAAATCATCAAGAATGAATAAAAATGGCTAACTCCCGAATATAAGCTGCTTTCCAAGGAGCTAATTCGTTCAGAACTCAGTTGACTGCTTCTATAGAGAANTATCTATAGATTAAGCCATTACCAAGGAGCTAATTCGTTCAGAACTCAGTTGACTGCTTCTATAGAGAAGGCGGAGCGTCCTTGGCTCAGCATTATAGCACATAGGGCTTCGGCGCTACTACAGCGCTTCGCTAACTCGAAGCGCCTCGCTATGAGAATCTAGCTTCGCTAACGCTCGGCTAAGTCTTGAACCTTCGCGCTGACCGTTCGCTTTCCAGGCAAGTCGCATCTGTGAAATGCGACTTGCTCTTTATTTCCTGCCAAAACAAAAGGCAGTACCAACCTTCACTAAATCTACATAACTTTATGTACAAATATCTAAATAATGAATGGTTTAATTTTCTGTAAATTAGAATGCAAGGGCTACAACTTTCATATTTTGCAAAATTTCATATTCCTTATGTATTTCGAGATATAAGCTTCCAAAGTAGCCTCCTCGCATCAGAAATTTCTGGAAAATTTTCAAGACAACTTTACCAGCCTTTATTCAATCAATCATAACTTTCTGTACAAATATCCCAATAATTAATGGTTTAGCTTTTTGCAAAACTAGGATGCAAGGGCTACAACTTTCATGTTTTGCAAATTTACACATTCCTTATAGATTTTGAGATATAAGCTTCTGAAGTAGGCTCCATGATTGCACAGTTGTTGTCCAAGACAGCTTCTGCAGCAGAAAATTGCAGCAACTTTTTTTTTTGTCAGATATACATTTTGTTAACCTTCTAAAATCCACCCGAGGCCCTTGGGACCTTAATAAATTATACCAACATGTCCGAAAATACACTCCAAACTTAATGGAGGCTTCAAACAACGTCAAGCAATGCCGAGATCACGAATCGTGTTGAATTATGAGTTTTCAAATCTTCCAACTTCTACATTTTGCGCCGAAACATATCAAATCAATCCGAAATGACTTCAAATTTTGCACACAGTTCATAAATAACATAACAAAGATATGAAAATTTTCAGAACTGGATTCCGCCCCTGATATCACAAAGTCTACCCCCCGTCAAACTTCCGAACTTAAATTTCTTATTTTCGTCGTTTCAAGCCTATTTTAGTTAGAGACCTCAAAATAAATATTTGGATACACTTCTAAGTCCAAAATCACCACACGATATTGGAACCATCAGAATTCTATTCCGGGGTCGTTTACACATAATTTACCATCCAGCTAATTATTTTAACTTAAACTTCCAGCTGAGAATTGTTCTTCCAAATCTATTCCGATTATCCTAAAAACCAAAATCGATAATTTACATAAGTCATAATACATTATACGGGTCTTGTCATGCCCGAGAACTGGCGAGCAAAGTGCAAATGGTCAAAATGACCGATCGGGTTGTTACATCTCCATCTTGGGTGATTGCAAGCTTGTGCATAGCTGCTAGGTTCAGAGATAGTAGATAGGGATTGAACAAGATGTTTATTTGTGGGGGGACAGAGTTCCAAAAGAGAAAACATTAGGAATAGCTGGCTGAGTGAAGCAAGAATCTATGAGATCAGTGAGAATGATGTCATTGCACACATAGTCCTTTAAATAGCTAGGTGGTTGAGAAATTCTGTCAGACTTTCTGACAGGTGGTGGAGGTGTGGGAATGATATTTTTGGATGTTATGTGAAGGAGTGAATAGGAAAGAGTGTATTACTCATTTAGAAATGGTGTATGTTCAGATGTAGTGTGAGGTGAAGGGTGCTTCACGCTAAGAGAAACAATGTTAGGACCAAATGTATCAATAGGTGTTGAAGGAACGCTTGAGGGAGGTGAATGTGGTGAGAAGAAATGTTGTGGCTGATGTAGAGGAGTTTCAGCACTAGGATATGGAGAAAAGTTATTAGTGGTAGGTATATATGTTGCAAAACATGGGCTATTATAATTAGAACAAGCTAGATAGTAGGTGGATGAGTGTGCTCAATAAAAAGTAAAAACTTATTCATGAAATTTGATGTCCCTGGATGCAAATACCCTTTTTGTATCTATGTCCAGTACTTTGTATCTTTTTTTACCTTGAGCATATCCTAGGAACACACAAGACTTAGCTCTATGTTCAAATTTTTCTCTATGCTGAGACAGAGTTGATACATAACACAAACATCCAAAACTTCTTAAAACCTCATAAGTAGGTTCTTTTCCAAACAGAACTGCATATGGTGTTTTCCCTTTCAATACCTTGGAAGGGAACCTGTTTATCAAAAATATCGCAGTTAATACACATTCTCCCCAATATTGAAGAGGAACCTTGGATTGGAATAGTAATCCTCTAGCAATTTTCAGAAGGTGTCTATGTTTCCTCTCAACTACACTATTCTATTGAGGTGTAGCCACACAAGAGGTTTCATGAAGAATCCCTTGTTCTTGAAAGAATTTGGATTCTTATATTCCCTTTCCCAATTTCCAAGCATTGTCTGACCTCACCCTCTTTACCTCCTTATTAAACTGCCTCTCAAACATACAAAAAAAACTTCAAAGTTGGAAAAATATTACTTTTGGTACTTAACAAGAAAGTCCAGGTTGCCCTACTAAAATCATCAACTATAGTAAAAAAATAGGTGTACCCATTGTATGTATTAGTCTTAAAAGGACTCCAAGTATCTATATGAATGAGGTCAAACGGAGATGATGTCTGACTTGGCTAATGGGAAAAGGGAGCCTAAGTTGCCTTGCTTTAGCACAAATGTCACACACATTATTAAAATCTGATGAAAAATGAATAAAGCTGAGTTTCTTCATTACTGAATAAGGAAAATTCTCTAACCTTACATGCCATTGAGTTACATTAGGAACATCATCAGCTAGAACTGTAACTAAAAAAGGAACTTTACTAGACACTAGACTGGAATTACTTTATTTTGGAATGGAAATTATATCTTGACTAATAGAATTCTAGACTCTGTAGTTTTAGGATGGAGTAGATATAATCCATCTCTTACTACCAAAAACTTGTCCCTTCCTAATTAAAAGGACCAACAATAGATATTTACTAGAAGTAAGGTTGATGATACATTTGAATTGAGAACATAACTTATGAACATATAACAAGCTATACTTAAAAGATGAAACATAAAGTACTCTTTCCAGAATCATATCAGGTTGAATGCAAACTTTCCCTATGTGTGCGACAGTTGAAAAGAATTAGGCAAACTAATATGTAAAGGTAAAGGTAAGGGTGATAGTTTTAGGAAAGATTTGGAATCAAAATACATATGTTCTGAGGCACCAGAATCAATTATCCAGGTTTTAATATTAAAAACAGCAAGACATGATCCTGAATATTTGAGAATAGTACTAACAACAACATTGGCACTAATTTCTGAGCTTGCATTTGTTGTATTTCCAATCTGACCTACCTGATTATGTTTACTAGTTTAGAGACATGTTCCTTACTGAAAAATTGTGTCTGACTATGTTGGTTTCCTTCATTGTCTTCACATGATTTTCCATCACCATGCTGATATGCTACTACACCATTTGTTTTGATTGCCGTTCCATGAAAATTTTCACCCTTGATAAATTGGAATTCATCAGGAAACCCTACAAGTCTGTAGCAATCAACCCTTACATGTCCTATCTTTGAGCAATGACTGCAAGTAACATTAGGATTATACTTGGACTTCTTTGGATTAGACTTATGTTGTGTGTTTCATGATTTTTGCTGAGTACTCCACCCCCTCTGCAATGGGTTGGTTTTCTGTGAGATTTTGTTTTGTGATCCTACCATAAAAGAAGCCCCATCAGTAGGGTATTGTGGACTCATATATATTTTCCTTTGGCTCTCATCTTATAATAGGAGAGAGTAAGTCTGATCCATGCCAGGCATATGACTGAGCATGAAGATGTTTCCCCTTGCTTATACATAAGCATCATTTAGTCCCATTAGGAATCGAATGACCCTTTGGTCTTCCATGAACTTAGCCATCTTCTTCTTACCATCACAAATACATGTACAAGTACACCCTAAGTGTGAGTTAAGTGAGTCCAGCTCATCCCGTAGTCTCTTAAGTGTGGTGAAACAACCTGATATGCTATTGTTTCCTTGACATGTTTTTGAAATTTCCTTCTGCAGATGGTATAGTTTTGCTCCACTAGACCGCTCAAACCTATGTTTCAGGCTGCTCCAAAGGTCCTTAGCAGTCCTTGAATAGATGACACTGTCACCTATCTCTTTGGTCAAAGAGTTCAGCAACCAAGAGGTGACCATGTCATTGCTCCACAATGGATATTCTTTGTCATCTATTATTGGTTCAGCAATAGAACCATTCAGGAAGCCAAGTTTGTTCTTGGACGAGATTGCAATGAGGACAAATCTCTTCCATCTTGGGAATCCTCTTCCATCGAATGGTGAACTCACAAGACCCATTCCTGGAGTATCAGAAGAGTGCAATCGAAAGGGATGATTGGAGTCATTGTTCACTCTACTGGTTGTGGATCCAGATGCTGAGATAGCAGTTGCTGCTTCAGTACCAGACATGGTTGAATCCATAAATGGATGACAAAGAAGAAATTAGATAGAATCTTGAGATGATTTATGAATGGATTGAGCTTAAATCTGCTCTGATGCTATGAAAGAAAAGGGACTGAAATTTGTAGAATTTTCTCTGTATGATTTTGTTATATGCAACTTGGTTATATACAAATCTATTTATAGATACAAAAGAATGTAAATAAATATCTCATACACTTGTACTATATTCTATTGGCTAATTGCATAACTAACTAACAGAAATATTCCTTTACAATGTACTATATTCATGTGCTATTCACGTGCGGGAAACTGTCATCTGAAATGTGGACTATTAAATGAATGAATGTGATTTAGCATTCTCTTAACAAACCAACGTCCCAGATGAAGTTGAAATTTTAGGATCAAAAGCTTGTGATCTTGACACGTGTCACTCCTTGAAATAAAATTAGAGTCTCAACAGATCTCTTCAGACATAAGCTCAACCTTTCCTTGGAGACTCTGAAAATACTCATCTTACTCCACCATATTCTTCTGTCATGTTTTTTCATTTTCTTTTGAACCAATATGGGGGTTTAATTTGATCGTCACCAATTTAGTAGACAATTTAGGAGAATACTTGTACAAATAATAATCCAATTTGTACTTTTCCTAAATTCTCCACCATAATTAGAGAAAAAATAAATAAATTAAAGAATAATAAATAAACTAAGAGAAAGAAAGATGAAAAAATTAATCAAACATCCATTTTCTCGAAATAGTTTTCAGTCTCATAGGTTATTTTCCCTTTTTCACTATTCTTTAAATTTCTTCAAAAGGTACTCATAAAATTGGTTAATCCAAAAAAGTATGACATTGAAAAGAGTAAATTGGTCAGATTATAATTGCTTTGCATTAATTAAAATAGGTAAAAAGAATTATTCAACAATATTAAAATTAGGGGTGTTCATGGTTCGGTTTAGTCGGTTTTTGATTAAAACCAAAACCAAACCAAATTAATCGGTTTTTAAAATTTTAAAACCAAAACCAAACCAAATTAAATACAAACCATCGGTTTGATTGTTGTTGGTTTGGTTCGGTTTGGTTTGGTTTTTTGGTTCTTAGTAAGCTAATGATAAGTCGATAATATTAAAACAACGCTAGACAACAATCTGAAAATAATTTGCCAAATTTATGCTTTTTATATATTTTTTGAGAACTGAAAGTTTATTTATATGTTTATATGAAAAGAATAAACAAAAAACAAACTAAAGGTTTGCTTTCTCAAGCTTTAGCCATTGTTGTCTCGCAATTTGAATGTGCTTTCTTTACTCTTGTGGTGGTTAATTTTTTAACTCTTCTTTTAGGCAAAAGTATGTGCGGAGGGTTAGAGAATTGGAGTCTATTAACGAAAAGAAAATTGGTCGAATCCTATTGTTTTGGGTATAGGCAATCTTTTAAGATATAACAGGATAAACCAAAATTCAAAATAACAATTAAAATTATTAACAAAAAGATATTATATTGTATATAAATAATTATTAAATTTTGTATATAATTAATCGGTTTGGTTCGGTTTATTTTTCGATTTTTAAAATAGAACCAAAACCAAATCAAATATTATCGGTTTTTAAAATTTAAAACCAAAACCAATCCAAATCAAAAAAAAATATCGGTTTACTTAATCGGTTTGGTTCGGTTTTCGGTTTGGATCGGTTTTCCGTCAAACCGTGAACACCCAATAAAGGGAGGTAAACGTAATATTTTAAATCGCAGGGGAGGTTATAGTTCGAAACGTAAAAAGAGGTCTCTGAAATTATCCGTTAATTATATGATTTTTAGAAGTGAAACTACACGTTAAATTTTTATAATTAAAAACAAAACAAAACATTCCAGCCACAAAATATATCTTTTCAAAATTGTGTGGACCGTGAAAGACGTACATGTTGATTAATAATTTCATTTAAATCGTAATATTCCAAGTTTGAATGCAGTGATTTATCCATTTTCGTATATTCCGGCTAATTTGAGTAAAAGAAAGATAATTAAGAGCTAAATAACAGGTGAAGCTTACATTTGTAACCCCCAAATCTCACCATAACTATAGGAGCTAATAATAACAGTAGATTTAGGAAAAAAGCATCCCAAGAATCCTCTCTTTAACAGATATTGTAGTTTATCTAAAATGCAGATTGTGATACACAAATCTGAAAATGAGAAGCGGAGAGATCTTCTCCGATCAAATATTTTTTTGAGTACTGGTATTGCTCTCAAACCATTGTCATTATTTTAGTACAGCTTAGCACTATATATTCTTCAATTTTCCTCCCAAAAATTAACCAGAAAATTCGTTCAAGGTTTTTGTGACAGTGAATGCTTCCGGTAGTCATTGTATTGTATGTGACTGTGTGTATCGGTGGCGGCGACGCACGGCGAGCTCGACGGTGAGAGGAAATTCGGTAGAGCTGCGACGGTTTGGACGCCGATCATGTCGTCAATATTTTGGTCTCGGCTCTTTCTGTTACGCATAATTCTCTTCAAGGTATTAATGAACAACTCTTTCTCTCTAGCTATCTCTTCTTTCCATGCAAAAAAAAAGTTTCTCTTTCCATTTTCTTTTATTTTCCATTCCAGATTTCCGCCCTTTATTTGAGAGTGTTTAACTGTACTATAGTGTTTGGTTAATTTTCATGAGAAATATGTTTTGAGAATGATTTCTTCCACTTATTGGTGCAAGAGTCATTTTGCCAAGTATTACTCCATACTACTCACTCCTACCAATACTTTAATACTATTCTTCATCTTAATATTTGAAAATTTCATCATCCTTTCGTTCCAATTTATGTTGCCGAGTTTACCAAGGAATAAAGTTGAAAAAGTATAGAAAAACTTTTCACCCTTAGGTTCGCACCATATAATAATGCGTATTAAAGGAGGAAGTCTTTTCTATATTTGCCGGGCTCAAAATCGAAACTTATGTTAATGGTGGAGGCATCTTATTTATTCCACCTAACTCTTAACATTGAATATCAAACTCACTTAATATTGGAAAACAATATGGATATCTATAAGTGTTCAATAATAAATCTTATGTTTCAAAAAGAATGAATTCTTTATTATTTAAGAAATCAAATAAAATTTTCTTTGACTATAGTTTTTACAAATAGTGTTTAAATATTTAGAATTATTAATTATGGTGACTTATATTACTCTTTGTGTAGTTCTAAACATGTAAACTATCTTGGAAAATATAAGGAATCAATATTTTAATTCAGATTAAAAATAAGTAAATTTGATCCTCGTAGTCCAAAAAGGTTCAATCAAATTAATAGGGAGTATTATCCAGATATTCAATGTCTAAGGGAGCGCGGGTTTGATGATTTGCTGGCAGGAACTAGGGGGAGATTTGCAATGAATAGGAATTTTTTGTGCCACTGTTTATTTGACTTTTGACCCTCTCAAGAAATATTTTAAAAGGATACTGTCAAAATTTTGAAGCACGCTACTAGAAATTTGAAGAGAAAATTTCACAAAGCTCAAATTATTTACACTTTCATACCTAAGCTGAAATAATTTATTTTTCCTGCTTATATGGCCTAAACTATTTACCCGCACCAAACCCCCTTTTCCTTTTTAATTTCTCTAAACAAGTAGAGTCTCGCACCCCAGACGTTCCTTTCCCCTATCAAAAAATACATATAACTTAGTCTTTTTAGTGGATGATGAAAATCCAGTAAATACCCATGCATTTACCTTTTTTTTTTTTAGAATTTTCTATATAAATTTTAACAAACAAGTTTTCATATTATTTTACATGTGTTCACTCTAGAATTCTCTTTCTATATTAGTATATTCTTTTTTTTGTGTATTTATTTGTATTTCTGAACCCATGTGTTGTTGTGGTTATATATTAAGCTTTCCAGATCTAAATTTTGTATTTATTTAAATATCCACCATTGTTGGGCTTGAAACTCTTGAATATAAAAATTTTATTTTGAAGATTTCTTGGTTGAATCAAAATAGGCGTTATTAAATATTGCTTATAGTGCCTACTTCAAGTTCATACTGAAATATGATCTCATTTGGAGCTGATATGAGGTGATTGAGATTGAATTTTTCAGTTGAAAATCGAAGAAAAATACAGTTATCCAATAGTATACCGCTATGGTATACAAATGTACTATAAGATTATATAGGTATACTGCAACTGTATACTATAATAGTCGAAGAACATCGTTACCCAACAGTATACCGCTATGGTATACAATATACTATAATAGTATATTATAATAATATGCAATATACTGTAACTGTATGCTGTAATAGTATACATATACCATAATAATATATTTCTACTGCTATTTATTGAATCATCTAGGTGCTATTCTGTAAAGCTAAAGTCATGGTTATAGTAACATTATACTGTTATAGTATACGACATAGTAAAACAATATACTGTAATAAATAAGTTATTTTTAAAAAAAATTCAACTAGGTCCTTGCAAATATTTTCTTAAATGAATTTTTGATAGAGTTCCATAAAAATAATAATTAATTGTATAGAAGCATCTGTCATAAGATATAAAATAGTAATATTCCTATTTACTATATTTATATCCAGTTTTGGTATACTATTATGACAAATATTTTATAATAACATTAAATACTAATTTGTCATTTTATTATACTAATATACCATCTTATTATAAAGATATATAATTTTGGATCCTATGCGCTAGAATATTTACAGTAATACATATATTTTAAAAAAGAAAAAAAGAGATAATAAGAAAAAGATAAATAAGATATACTATATAGGTTATTTTTTGATAATTGATATGGAGAAAAAGAAAAATATGAAACAAATAAGGAAAAAAAAATTCTAACAGTTTTGGTATACTATTATGACAAGTATTTTATAATAACATTAAATACTAATTTGTCATTTTATTATATTAATATACCATCTTATTATAATGATATATAATTTTGGATCATACGCGCAAGAATTTAAAGTAATACATATAATTTAAAAAAGAAAAAAGATAATTGTATGGGTCAGAATCCGACCCCACGATAATTAACGAAGTTAATTCTGTCCTAAGTTAATTCACGATTAATAAGTGGTACGACCATCCAGAATTAACGGTACTTAACCCTTATCTGATTCGATCAGCAGGGCCACGGCCCACCCGCCATCATGAAGGTGCAACGCCAACGTGGTCACGGCCATTTATTGCCAGCTCACGAAGCTCACAACTATAAATACTAAGTGAGGAAACCCTAGAAAGGGGCTTCTTCTCCGCCACTATTCATAGAGAAGGGAGAGACAGAGAGATATCCATATTATGGGAAAGGAAAACACCATTGTAAAACTCTGAACCTCTTCATGGAGTGGCAGACCGAACCAATATTATCAATAAAAGCTTTTATTGTTTCTCCTCTTAATTCTGAGTACTCATTTTCATTTCTTTCATTTGGTCCAACGGATTATTACGGTTTACTATGATTGTCCCGCGATTCATATATATTATTTTGTACTCATAAAGTGTGTGACAACTTTTGAGCCAAATAATTTGGCGCCGTCTGTGGGGATTTCCTAGCAAAATCGCGTAGTTCTTCCCTGGACCAAAAGGAAAGAAACGCCGGAAAAGGAGAAAAAACAACCCAGCTCAAACAAGCCAAAGCGGCATATCAGACAAGGGGCACTCGAAGATCTCAAATCAAGATCCAAGTCCTCTCTCTCTCCGATCTCCGATAATGCGAACAAGAAGAAGAAGGCACCCCCTCCCCCTAAGGGAGACTCCCCGTGAGGCATCTCCCGCATCCCTGATACGGAATCCGGCCGGAAACCGGCACTGAGATATCTCGAGCCGAGAGCCACCTCAAGACAGCCTACATGCGCCGATTGGGAAGACAACGCATAAACTGCTCAAGGTCTCAAGTCAAAATCAAGCTTCAACACTCAATACCCACAACTTGGGGACTCATGCTATGTGCCCTCGCCAACAAGTTCAACTATGGTTGAACCGAGACTCAGGCTATGTGCCTTCTCCATCAAAATTGACAGTTCAACAACAGTTGAACTGGGACTCAGGCTATGCGCCTTCTCCGTTAAATCAAGGCTATGCGCCTTCGTCAATAAGTTCAACTACGGTTGAACCAAGACTCAGGCTATGTGCCTTTGCCAACAAGTTCAACTATGGTTGAACCGAGACTCAGGCTATGCGCCTTCGCCGTTAAATCAAGGCTATGCGCCTTCGCCAATAAGTTCAATTACGGTTGAACCGAGACTCAGGTTATGTGCCTTCGCCAACAAGTTCAACTACGATTGAACCAAGACTCAGGCTATGCGCCTTCGCCATCAAAATTGACAGTTCAACAACAGTTGAATTGGGACTCAGGCTATGCGCCTTCGCCATTAAATAAAGACTATGCGCCTTCGCCATTAAATAAAGACTATGCGCCTTCGCCAATAAGTTCAACTACGGTTGAACCAAGACTCAGGCTATGTGCCTTCCCCAACAAGTTCAACTATGGTTTAACCGAGACTCAGGCTATGCACCTTCGCCATCAAAATTGACAGTTCAACTGGCTATGCGCCTTCACTGTTAAATCAAGGCTATGCGCCTTCGCCAGTAAGTTCAACTACGGTTGAACCAAGACTCAAACTATGTGCCTTCGCCAACAAGTTCAACTACGATTGAACCGAGACTCAGGCTATGCGCCTTTGCCATCAAAATTGACAGTTCAACAACAGGTGAACTGGGACTCAGGCTTTGCGCCTTTGCCATTAAATCAAGGATATGCGCCTTCGCCAATAAGTTCAACTACGGTTGAACCAAGACTCATGCTATGTGCCTTCGCCAACAAGTTCAACTATGGTTGAACAGAGACTCAGGCTATGCGCCTTCGCCATCAAAATTGACAGTTCAACAACAATTGAATTGGGACTGAGGCTATGCGCCTTCGCCATTAAATCAAGACTATGTGTCTTCGCCAATAAGTTCAGCTACGGTTGAACCAAGACTCCGGCTATGTGCTTTCAACAACAAGTTCAACTATGGTTGAACCGAGACTCAGGCTATGTGCCTTCGCTATCAAAATTGACAGTTCAACAACAGTTGAACTGGGACTCAAGCTATGCGCCTTCGCCGTTAACTCAAGGCTATGCGCCTTCGCCAATAAGTTCAACTACGGTTGAACCAAGACTCAGGCTATGTGCCTTCACCAACAAGTCAACTATGGTTGAACCGAGACTCAGGCTATGCGCCTTCGCCGTTAAATCAAGGCTATGCGCCTTCGCCAATAAGTTCAATTACGGTTGAACCGAGACTCAGGTTATGTGCCTTCGCCAACAAGTTCAACTACGATTGAACCGAGACTCAGGCTATGCGCCTTCACCATCAAAATTGACAAAGTTCAACAACAGTTGAAATGGGACTCAGGCTATGTGCCATCGCCAACAAGTTCGACTATGGTTGAACCAAGACTCAGGCTATGCACCTTCGTCGACAAATTCAACGAGTTCGACCTCGCTCGAACCATAAGGCTAGATGCCTTCGTCCTCAAATCTAATAATTTCAACCACAGTTGAACCAGGACTCTAACAAGCTCCTTCACCTTCAAACTCAGCAAAACCCAACCTCCAACGAATCAAGGCGCGGGTTAGGCACCCTCGCCATTCAACTAAGTACGCCCAACTCAAACTAAGATTAGGGACATGTAAAGTTCGGCCCCGGTCAAACTACAAGGCCGCATTTTTTATCATCACGACCAGTAGTTCGACCGCGCCCGAACTGGGACTAAGGCTAAGCGCCGCTATCACCAAGCAACGGCTCCGACTCGCTCACCCCGAGTAGAAGAAGAGAAGTCGTCAATAATCAAAAACTAACATGCCTACCAGAGAAACTCAAAGGCAAATCACCCCTTCGAAAAGGGGTCACCCCCGCTTACAACTCAAAGACAAAATAGATACAAGGCAAACAACGGAAAGGAAATCTCATTTATCTACAAAGTTAATTGCGGGTCATCCCCGCTAGCACCCGGCCAAGGCCAGTCAATAAAAAAATAAGAAGAAAAATAAATAAAAAAACAAACGCCAAACGGCGAACAAGACAAGAAAAATGCATAACTTTTTACTCGGCGCCATCAGCGCCATCATCTGCGCCATCGTCAGCCTCTGGCGTCGCCGCATCAAAACCATAGTCAATACGGGCCTCACGAGCCTTTTGACGCGCTCCCTCGAAATCAGCTTCGGCCACGATGCCGGCTTCCCACAAATTCTTATATACATCACATTGGGCCTCAGCAAAAACCCAAAGTTCGCGAGCCTGGCTTGAAGAAGCAGCCTGGTCCCATAGGCGCTGGTTCTCCTCTTCCAAGGCCGTAATCCGGTCCGCCATAACTTGGGCATCCTGCTCAAAAACACCGATCCGCTCCTCGAGGTTCGCCTCCCTAAAAGCCGCATCAGCCCTCTCCAGTGCCAGCTGGGACTCGTGCGCACGGATAACCTCCTTCAACGCCTCAGCCCTCAACGAGGCATCCCTCACCTGAAGCTTCAAAGCTACGACTTCACCCTCCAACGCAGTCACTTTCCCGCTCCATGCCGCTGCGGCCTCCTATGCCTTAGCCTGGACCTGGCGCTCACATTCAGCTGCAGCCCTCTTCCCCGCCTCGAGCTCCTCGTCCTTCCGACGGAGCTGCTCCTCAAGAGCACTTATTCTGCCAAGTGCTTGCTGCATCTGAAGCTCCTGCCTCACCAGTTCCTCAACTAGGGCCCGGCTACGGGGATCATTCCTCAAGCGCGCGCATCTCCCGACATCGATCTCGGCAAAGGCGATATTTCTCCAACGCCCGCAAAAATATCCCCGAGTGGATGTTAGCTTGACAGATGGTCTCCACCTCCAACAAATAAGACTGCAAAGCAAAGGCAACGATTAGGATAAAAAGCAAACTAAGGCAAAGAAGAAGCAAACCGACGGAATATTACGTACTCTCAAGCCCATTACGGCCACCTCATTCATCAGCCCGATATCTGTGATGTCCCTTAACGACGCATTCTCGGCCTCCGAGCACAGCAGACCAAACTGCTGCACCAAACCCTCCCCTTGGAGCAATAAGTTCAAATCCGTAGGGACCTCGATGAGGCAAGACCTCCCCTCTGCGCACACCGCCGAATTTGTAAAACCTTCCCGGAACATGCGGACGTCATCGGGGTCCAAATTAGATTCGGACTCATACTCATCTCCTGCAGCATTCCTTCCTCCTCCCACCACTGGCGAGGTAGAATCACCCGCCGTAACCACCAACGGAGCACTTGACTCGCCAACCCTAGTAGCCGATAAGGAACTACCTCCCATCTCAGCGACTGGAGCCACCAACTGAGTCGCCAAAGCGACGGTATCATCATGGCCTAAGCCAACCGGGCAACTCCCACTGTGTGTTCACTCTCAAGGGCGGGCGCTACAGCTGCACTGTCTTCCGCATCCGCCGGAGGGGAGTCCAAATTAATCACCACAGGAGGAGCTGACGTGAACACGACCCTGTGCCTTATTAGTGGCCTCTCCTCATCCCCATCTAATGGCTAGTTCTCTCTAGGGCGCACCACCCCCGATGGCCCCTCGTCCCGCTTTGCGGCCCGTGCAGGAGAAGGAGCCGCGGAAGATTCAACTGACGCAGCCCTCGGTACTAGGCGCGGCACTGACGCTGCAGTAAGCCGAGCAATCGCAGTCGGGGGGGCCCTGACGCGGCGTGCCCTCCCTGATCACAGAAAAGCAAAGTTGGTGAATAAAATTAAATCAAAGAGGAACAGAAGAAGAAATCAACTTTTCACCTGTAACAGGCCTACGACCATGCCTCTCCCAGAAAGACGCCCATGTGCGTATCCCCTCCGTATGGGGGAGCACGGCCTCAACCCACCAGCGTATCCCAGCTGACA